>BDUI01000340.1:10698-25123 GCA_002335545.1 Apodemus speciosus | reverse complement strand
CACGCAGTCTCTTGCCTACTGCCACATTGGGGTTCAAAGGATGATGGGTAAATTCTGAACCCTGCCACCTTTCAGCTCCCACCGATTTGCTTGGATTCCCGTAATGGATTTCTCAAGCAATAATCATTGCAGGATTCTTAATCTGGGGTGGTCACTTGGAAGGTTAAACAAGTCTTTTTTCTGTGCAGAAACACCACCAGCAAGAACTCTTTTCTAACCTAGTGCTAGCTGACTGGCTGACTGGCTCAGGGAAGGCCAGCCCAGTGCGACTTCAGTGCTCCATTGGAGGACTTCTGAAAGTGAGATCATCTTGACCCAGAGAGTCAGAATTTAGTGTATCATCTCTTCCAATTAGCAAACATTGGACTTGTTTTCAGGAGTGCTGAGTTGGGAGAGCATCTTAATTTGGTTCAGATGTTATCCTGCTCCTAAGTATGGGTCATCTCAAAGAATTTGCTTCCTTGGTTTTAATGTACAAAACCTTGCATATTGGAAGATTTTTTTCTGGGAGAAATCTTCATCCTATAAGTATTAAGAGTCAGGTAGACTTTTGAAGTAGAGCTGTTTCCTGGACTCAGCCACTCAATTGTATCTGAGWTTTTTCTCTGGCCCAAGTAGATGGAGCTTCTATTCCACTCGCAGCTCTGGTAGGGTAAGGAGCTTTCTGAAGACCGAACCTGCTGAAATGGACACCAAAGAGCATYACCGTAAGCTCACCTAGTCACCACTGTAAGGCTTAGACCCACTTCCCATTTCACTGATTGAATAAACTACATTTTCCAGGTGACACACACTCCCAGTTCCCCGTGCCGATTTGCACATCACACAAGATCTCTGGTACTTCTGAAAAGAGTTACCAACTACTGCCCTATTGAAGGGAACATCAGAGACCCAGGGGGTGACAGGCATTTGCTTTAATTCCATGGGCTGTAATGCAAAGATGCTACAACCTTGTTCTCAATTGGTTTAAATCTGGGCTGATGTTTCTGAAAGAGCACAGAGCTCCCTCTATCAGACACATGAAGTTTCATGAAATACCCTCTTCCCTTCCTATTCTAGGCCAGGTAATAATGTGTGCATCGTCAGATCCTGCCAGGATACCACACTACCCATGGCATTTCCTCTTTTCATTCTTTCCTGTTTTTTACAATGATTTTCCCCTTTCCTTTCTTCCCTCCTTTTCTCCTTTCCGATTAATTACTTGCTCTGTGCCTCACACTCTGCTGGGCACCAGAGGGATGAAGGATGGGTAAGACATTGTCCTTGCCCTTGAAGGGCAAGCACATCATACAATGCGGAAGGCAGATGTGTACACAATTAACTATAATAAAATATGAGGAGCGATATAATGGAGATCTAGCCAAAGTGTCATGGGAGCACAAAGGAGGGGGTGAAGGGGCTGCCTTAGACAGAGGGCATCAGGAAAGTTTCAGTGACAAGGGAATTTCAGAGTTGCTTTTTGAGACATGGATAGGAAAGGAAAATCTGGGCAGAGGGCACTGGGACATGGCCTGGATTATAAAGTGAGGGATGTAGGGTCATCCGCAGAGGTATTGTAGGATTAGGATTCCATCTAGTCTGAGTCTCATGATAAGAAGCTGGCATCCTGCTCAGTTCTAAAGGACAGCAATGTCTAGGATCCCTCCGAGGAATCTGTCTTAGCTCCAGAGCTAACAGCCATGCTCAAGGCAGGTGGTCACAGCGTATGGTAGAGGTGAGGCAAATGACTGGGTTTTTCCTAATGGCCTGTACGTGCCAAGGTCTATGTTACTGATAGTAAGCCCACGAAGCAAATGTCATAGTTCATGCAGTATAGGAGATCAGTTGAAAACAGCAGAAGGGAGTACGGTGACAGATTATGTGGTTGAAGGACTGCGGGTCAGAGGTGGAAGAATACTTAAAAACCTGGATGAACTTCCTAAAGGAGGAGGTCTGCTCATCACTGARAGGTGGTTTCACTTTTCTTTTTATAATTTATTTATTTTATGAGCACTGATAGGTGTTTTGTCTGCATGTATGTCTGTGTGAGGGTGTCAGGTTCCCTGGAATTAGTTACAGGCAGTTGTAAGCTGCTATGTGAGTGCTGGGAATTGAACTGGAGTCCTCTGGAAGAGCAGTCATTGCTATTAACTGCTGAGTCACCTCTCCAGCCCCAAGAGGTGGTTTTTCTTAGGGAAGTCACAGGAGCAAAGGCTTCCATGGACGTTTGGTAAGTGCAGATCAAGGCCTGCGTCCACATGTGTGTACACACATGTATATACACATGTGTGAATACCTTGATAGACAGAGACATGAGTCCAGAGAATGGAGAATCTTGGCGTTAGGGGAAACATCACAGGATCATTGGGTAGAGAGGAACCTTAAAACCCTTCTAAGGGTTTTATAATGTGTCTCACCCATCCTGAATGTGAGAATCTCCTATAATATCTGCACACATCGTCACCAAGCTTTGTTGGAACAGATTGATTTGGAAGCTGTGAGATCTAGATCATGATTGTGTCCTTTGTCCCAGATGCATCTATCCATGTTAGTTATCTACTCTCTGTTTCAAAACCACTCTTTTGATTTCCAAATCAAATTCTGAAACTTTTTAGCTTCCCTTCTCAAGGTTGGAAAGTCAATTTTCTCTGCTTTTTCTCCTGATGGAAGCCATGAGCAAGGCTTCCTCTCAATATTACCTGGTGCTTGTGAGTGGTCTCTCGGGCCTTGATTCCACACCCTCTCTTTCATCGTGAGGTTATCATTTCACATAGGATAACCTCAAATTCACTGTATAAGGTAGGTTGACCTTGAATTTCTGACCCTCCTACCTCTGCCCTCTGAGTGCTAGGATCGTATACCTGCTCTACAATGTCTGGTTTATGTGATGCAAGTGATTAAAACTGGCTCTCCACATTCTATGCAATCAGTATGCCAAGTGAACGCCCCCCACCCGTGATTCTCCTTACAAGTGGAGTCTGTGCAGAGCTGTGCAGTCTAGTTACAGATCAGGAGGTAGTGACTAGACTCAGTGAAATAGTGCTCTGTGGAAACAAGGCAGATCCCAAGCTGTAGTCTGGGTTCTGATTGCTGGTCAAGAGGCGGCTCTTTGTGGCTACAGTTTAAGGAGGGATTCTTGGACACCAGGCCCTGCCAAGCTTCCTTCAGCAGCACATCAACCATTCCTGAAGTTGAATTCCCCTGAGTACAGCAGCCTTGCTGTCCCTGGGCTCCTGGGTGTCTGACGTCACTGACAGCTTCTCTAGCAGTGATAAAGGCTGGGGGAAGCTGGCAGGACTAGGGGACTAAGACATGGGTCAAATAGATGTTGGGTCAGGAGGATGAATAAGAAAGAATGAAATTAGGGACCATTTCAAAACTTTTATAAGATAGAAAGACAATGATAATCCAAAAATGTGCTGTCTGGAAGACTTTAAAAAATAGCACTTTCTTTTTTTAATGAGGAAAAATAGTGAGTGGGGGAATGGCTGCTGACTAGGAGATGTGGTGAGTTTGTTTGAACAGCATAGCATCTTTACCATGTTGTCCCAAACACGGATATATATGTTCTCTGGAGCCTGTTGGTTAAGATTAGAGATATGGGCTTTGGAGTCTAGAAAGGTAGGAGGAGCCTGGAGGGGCATTTAAATACACAGAGCGGGAGTGTGTCATCAAGAAGGACGCTAGGAGTGGGGGGGAGGGGTCTCCATGTACAGACTGGACTCCATGGGGAAGACGGCAACCAGCTCTCAGTATTAAAGCAGTATGGAGGACGTCCCTAGAGAAGCTGTCAGTGACGTCAGACACCCAGGAGCCCAGGGACAGCAAGGCTGCTGTACTCAGGGAAGACAGAGGAGGCTTGAGTCGGCAGTGAAGTGACAGGATGCCCACCCATCAGGGTGGGGCAGAAGAAGGACTAGGCTTCTGCTCCAGCAATGCCGGTCTCACAGGCTCCTCTGGGATGTAGCTGAACTGACCACTAGGCTTCTAAGCACAGAGGATGAGGTCTGAAAAGCTTCGCTTCTGCCTCTTCCTGGCCATCCCTTTGCTGCCTTGCTTGCCCCGCCCCCTTCTCACTGAGCTTTCTATCCCAGGATGTTGAGGGAGCTTGCCCCTTTTCTCCTCACCGGACATGCCCCTCTGTACCGGCTCTTTATTCTCAGGAATTCTCGGGAATTCTTCGTGGACCACATCAAGGGCAAATGTCTGAGCTATTTTCTAAGCTTCCATGGCAGAGACCCCAGAATTCCAGCAAGGAACAAGACAGGTTATGCCAAGCCTGCTCCTCCCAGGATGCACTGGGAGCCTGGGAAACGGGAGGGAGGGAGGAGGCTCAGCTGAGGAGCTCAGGATTTAATTCTATGCATCATTAAGTAGTCCTCTGAAAGTAGTGTCCCCCTATACATCATCCATGCTTAGTAAACAGCACGCTGACATTACATTAGCGGCTGGAAATGAATTTTCTCTTTTATAGGGAAATTGAGAATCCGCCAAGAAGAAAGAAAGAAAGAAGAAGGAAAAAAACCTCAAAACCAATTATCTAGGCATTTATGAGTTCCACCCTGGCCCCTCTCTCTCCTCTCTCACTCAGATGCAAAGAAGCATTTAATATTTAATATATTAAGAAAAGAAAGAAACTTTGATAGATTATGTGGAATCTGGCATTAATTCCCTCTACCCCTCCTTACTTCCAAACCCACACTGGATTCTAGCTGACATTTAAATGGATTAAGGTGTTCAGATTTCCTTAATAGTGTTGACATTTGGAAATATTTCTGGCCTTTTCCCCTCTCTGTGAAATAAATAAATAAATAAATAACGGACTGAAACACCCCCCCACAGACATGCCCCACCCCCCTCCGCTGGACAGACATGCCCCACCCCCTCCGCTGGACAGACATGCCCCCACCCCCGCTGGACAGACATGCCCCAGCTTCGGCCCACTCTCTCCAGGACAGGCACAGTTTAAATATTTTCCATCCTTATTTACAAGATTAAGGAGAGGAGGGACGCTAAGGTCCTTCTGGGAACGGGGGCACAACTAGTCGGAAGGCCTGTCATGGATTCCCACGTCATTTCCCAGCCTTTGGTTCCTTTCCCATTTTTCCATTTGTCTGCCAATCTCTGGTTCCTCTGTCATTCCATGTCTGGTTCGATGAATCTTTCTTCCTAGAATTGAAGCATCCCCTTTCTATGCAATCTGGTTTGGTTCATTTATAGACCCACCAGCACAGTTCAGGCAGATGCACCTGAGTCCTTGTCCCTGGAAATGTAGCCTATTGGATAAGATAAAAACAGAGATGGGCTTGGCACCCTCTGCCCACTCTTTTCCCCGGGGTTGGGGCCTTTCTGTACTACAATGTGATACGTAATTACAGATTATGTATCTATATGCAGAGTCCCAGTGTGGAGCTCCACATCGGGGTTTTTTTTTTCTCTCTGCTCTCGCCTCCTAGCACATTGCCTGGTGTAAGTAGATACCAGTAAATGATACAACAGGAGGGAAGGGGGGAAGGAGGGAGGAAGTGAGAGAAATAAGGAGGAAATGAGAAAGGAGGGAGGGAGAGGGGGAGGGAGGGAGAAAGCAAGCAGGCGGGGAGGGGGCACAGAGAAGATATCCAGCAGTAAAGAAAATTTAAAAGTGTTTTGGCAGTTTGAAATCATTTTTGGATAGTCCCTCAAACCCTGCTTGCTCTGTGTGGTCCCCAGACAAACCCAGATGTGCTGGGTTGTGTTGTGTGATTCCTGCATGGTTTCTCTGTGCTGATCCCTGCTCACAAGCCTCTCACTGTTTAATTATGGTGATGAATGTTAGCCCTCACAGCAGAGAGAAATAGCTCTCAGTGCTTGTAGAGAGCCCAGTGCTCTCCAGAGACAGCTCTTCTTCAGTCTCCATCAGACGTAGCTAGAATGTGATGTCCCTGGAAAACAGCCTCAGCAACAGGGTTCAGCATGAGCTGCCTTCTCCTCAGAACCCATTCTCCTCACACAGACAACAGGACAACAGTCCCAACCTTTACCACCATTCTACGCACCAAGAGGACAGGACATGTTTGCTGGTTTAGAGACCACACATGAGTGTCCCACAGGTTGTGACTCTCATTGGACAGCAGATATTTAAGTTTTCTCTAACTCTTTTTAACTAGCCAAGATCTAAGACTAGCTGGGAACCAGTGACCCAAGCCATCTTCATTCTAAACAACTTCTTTACTTACTTCTGGAAGGAAGAATTTAATACATCACTGAGATTGGGTGCCCGGATAGATTTTTTTCTTTAAAGAAGAGTTTCCAGCAATTTCTACTGGAAAAATTCTAAGTAGGCTTTGGCTACTAGGCCAGGTTTAGCTCAGGATCAGTGAGGAACTGAAGACAGCGGTCTGAGAGGTAAGGGGCACCATTCATTCCAAGGGCCCCTCTCTACCCTTCACACTTTCCTTCTAGTACTTCTGCATTTCTTCTTAGCTTTGTCACCTGCCTGGACATGCTAAGGTACCCTCATGTGAATGTTCTCTAGGGATAAATACCAGAAAAATAATTTTCATTTAGAATACCCTATTTTCACAAAACTATCTTTTATTTTGCATCTTTTGAAGATATCCCAGGCCAAACACCATGGAGCCTCTTGCAGCTTGCCACAGGCTTGCGTGTGTCTGCCATGTTTCTTGTGAGCATCACACTTGCTTGGCTTGGTTCAGGATTTAGTTTACACTGCCCCTCCCCCATATCTTAGCCACAATCTGCCTATGGTTTACTTTGCATTTTGCTCCCCACTCCCACACCTTTCAGTTTGGGGATTCCCTATCCTGCTGTGTTTTTGAGTCATTGACCTTAGGGCCACTGCTTTCAAGGTCTGCATCTCAGTGTCTGTCTGTGAATTTTGAAAGAAGAGTGTGTTGTCTAGGTATCTGCCAGATGCTGCAGGAGGTGTAAGTCTAACAAATGGGTCGGGTGTGCTTCCTTTCCACAGGCTACAGCCTGGACGGTATGGAAGGTGTGACGCTT
Source organism: Apodemus speciosus (assembly GCA_002335545.1). NCBI lineage: Eukaryota > Metazoa > Chordata > Mammalia > Rodentia > Muridae > Apodemus > Apodemus speciosus. Next base: position 18,142 of record BDUI01000340.1, on the reverse strand, counting down.
GCGAACCAGAAGACGGTGTCCCCACCCAACGTGCATCTAGAGAGTGCATCGCCAGTGCTGGAGAGGAGGGATTAGATCAGGACCCAAGGGAGTCAAGAAACAGAGATTCTCCCTGCACTTGGTGAGGATAGGGTGGTGCAGAGTAGAGTGCAGAATGAACATACTTATAGTGTTCTTTTCATTTAGGAAAGAAACATTTAATTAGGCTTATGCTAAATTAGATGACCCTAATTTTTCTGATCGAACGCACTTGTGAGATAAGAGAAGGGGAATTCTGGTTGCTGACATCATGTCCATAGTCTCTGTGTCCTTCGTTATTGATTAAGTGTTCTTATGTGCTTTGAGATGGCCATCCATTCACTCTCTCCTCTACCCACCCAGGGCTCCAACTAACCATTTAGTCTCCACCTCAGCTCATTCATGTGTGCATCTATACTGTGCCAGTGTTGACATCTGAATCTAGAGGGAGGAGCTCAGAGGGTCAGTGTTAGAGAGGACTGTGCCAGATAACCATTCAGTGTGGTTATAAATACTAGTTGTTTGTGGTTTGGTTTTGTTTTTGCTTTTGTCTAGCTCTTTAGTGAAACTCACATTTGCAAAATTCCCCATATGGTAAAACAACTGAGCAACACCAACATTAATGCCAAACAACCCAAGGGCAAATGCTAACTGTAAGGTCCTGAGTGACCAGGGCACCTCCGGTCTAGCAAGACTGGCCAGTATCTTGAGTTCTGGCTTTTTCTTTTATTTTCTTTCTAGCTGGCCTTGTATTTCAAACATTATTTTGTTTGTTGCTTTACATTTTTTAATTTTATGAGGATGTACCCCACAGTATGTGTGGGCAGCTCAGTATTTCTTCTCTCAGAGGTGTCTGTGAGGCCCCTATGTGCTGAGCTGTAAGCATGTACATTCGCAGGACAGGAATGTGTAATAAGTTTTCTGTTTGCTGCTAACCAACATTTGGTCTACTAGGTTATTTCGTTGGCAGCAATATTCTTCAGAAAATTTTTTTACTATCTCTTGCTGCAGAGCCCTGCTGGATTTTTTGTAGTATGTATCCACCAGAATAAATTGAGGGTCACAAGCCATACATGTTTTCAAATGTACAAGGTAATTCTGACATGTTTTCCAATGTGATTGCATTGCTGTATATCTCTAGCAATAATGAGAGGCTCTTTGCCCTATTTCTTTGCCTTCACTTAGTGCTGTGAGTCCTTTACATTTGGGGGCATGTGAACTTGTTCTTCTTCAGGGTTTTAATTTTCTAGATTGCTGATGAAATAGATTTTTGTATGTTTCTTAGCAATTTGTCTGACTTTTTTGAATGAAGTAACTAAAATGATCTGTGTACAGTACATTTTCAGGTTGTTTGCCTTTTTCCTTCTGACTGCAGAAATTCTGACTTGAATATTTGTTGTTAATTAGGCAGGCTTCAAATATTTTCTCCCATTGTACCACTCCTTGCTCTCTTGAAGAGTCTATGTTCTTAGTTTTAGCACAGTCAAAGTTAAGTCTTTTCTTTAAGAACTTTAGTTTTTACATTGGGTTTTAAAATCAAACCTTTCCTATCCTAGAGTCATAAAAGTATCCTCTCATATTTTCTTCCAAAGTTTTAAATCTTACCCTCCACAGTTAAGTCAGCAAGCTCTCTTGGACTGATTTTGTGCCTGTTGTGAAGTAGAATTCCAATTTAGTTTTTCTCTATGGTTATATAGTTGTTTCAGCAACAATTGTTGACTAGAATCTTCTCTTCGAACCGGTCGGAGAGGTCAGCAGTATTGTTGGTAAGTAGTACCCTAGGCATGTAGGTCTGATTTGGGGTCCTGTAATCCACTGAGTAACTCAGCTTCTGTCTCACTTCTGCAGGTGAACCAGCAGAATCAGAGACTCTCTCAAATCCAAAAGACTTTCAAAAAAAGCTAAAATAATTCACTCCATGGAAGCCTTTCTTTACGGTTCATGTGGGCGTGGGAAGCACACTGCACGTAGGAATTAGAATCCTAACTCTGAGTCTCACATGCACCATGGTGGACGCGCCCCTTTCCACTTCTCTAAGCCTCTGTCTCTTCATCGGTTAAATACTTTTATTTCCAAAGTGAATACATTGAATTTTATGTTTCTGTTTGTTTTTATTTTTTGTTTTGTTTTGGTTGGTTGGTTTGGTTTTTGTTTTTGTTTTTTGAGATAGGGTTTCTCTGCATAATAATCCTGGCTGTCCTGGACTCAGTTAGACCAGGCTGGCCTCCAACTCAGAGATCCACCTGCCTCTACCTCGAAAGTGCTGGGATTAAAGGTGTGTGCCACCACATCCAGCCTTGCATTTTATGTTTTAAAGAATGTGATTGTGACCAGTACTGCCTTAACTCTCCAGGTGAATTATCTATTTTGGCTCACCAAACCCTTTTCCCATAGTTCCTGACTTGGTTCCAAACTCATTTCATAGGGCATACAGCTGCGACATTTTTGTTACAAAAAGCTTGAGAATAACTGGCAAAGAGAAACTTGTTTTGTATTATTGATTTGGGGGTGGCAGGTGTGGATGAAAGCCTCGCAGGGAGAGTCATTGTCAAGCACRTGAACCATAGGATCTTGTTCAGTCTGCACAAAGAAAATCTTCCTTATCAAGCATCACCCATCACGATAAAATCATAGCACATAACTGATGATGTGATCTTTTATGATYTGATCCATTTTATTGCCTTAGCACTGTGAGATGGTCTGAAACAGGAAGTTAGTTCAGGGCCTTTGAGACAAGTTCAGATTTATAGAGTGAAGTAGCCAAGGCTCGAGCTGGACAACTCAACACCTCTCTTTATTTCACAAGTACAATTTCACCTGCATGTGCTGTGGTCATTTCAAATAAACTCTGAGCATTCTCTTATATACTCTGMAGAAAGGGCGAGGTCAGATCTTATGGTCCAACTTGATGTTCAAAAGACACTCACTGACTCACAGTTTCAAGCTGGGTTTAGTTGTTTTTCCAGGTAGCTGTTGAACTCTCAARATGCAATGGGGTTTTTATCTACTATTTTATCTACTGTGTTTCCTTCATGCATATGCTATAAGTTTTCTGTCAGAATATTGGTTCTTTGGTAGTATGTTTGCCTTAGGACAGTGGTGAGACCTGTAGATTACAGTTCATGTGCTATGCGCATGCTTAGTGGTTTCAAAGCTTAGACACTTGTACCTACTATGGTTGCACTTAAAAGCATCCAGGATAATTGTTTAAATAATCATAATTATAATTTTCTGATTGATCCCTTGCCTGCTCCAGGCTACCCTTTACACATATAGACATTGTTCTTCCCAACCCAGTCAAAGGCACTAATCTCAACARCTCACTGTCTTTWAGTTCAGTACCCTCAGCTCCTTTCTTCAGTATTTGGCATTACCGCCTTATTTTTAATTGAATTCCATGCTACTGAAGGAGATARCTCTGGTCCAACACTCTTTCTCCTGTATGGCTTATAATTCAAGTCTTTGCTCTATCTGCCTTGGAATGCACACCCAAGAGACCATGTACACCTCCTTCGTATAGATGGCCTCCAAGTCCTCACCCCTGGGGCCTGTCGGTGAGAACGTCAGTCTTCCCAGATGTCTCTGCCTAGYTCACTGTGCTGTGCAATGCTCATCTTCATCATAAACTGACATTTCCCACAGACGTTGCCACCATTCATTGCTCATATCATTGAGACTTCCTTTGGTCTCTCCCTCCTCCCTCCTTCCTCCTCCCAACGAACCATCTAGTAATCAAATCCTATCCAGTCTTCCGACTTTGCTGACAAGACTGCCCAGAGTGTGCTCCTGTTGCCTTTCAGACTCCTTTCCTACCGGCAATCACAACCTCTGCTGCTTCCTAGTGTTCCTGACTCACGTTGGGTCTTACAAGACTTCCTCCACTTTTCTAACTTGGCCTTACCTGTGCACATTCATCATCACTGATTATGGAGTTTCTGTGCTGATCTTTAGGCTGTGCTTATATGTATGTAAAACATCCCGCAGAACACGCTCCAGATATCTTTGCAAACTGCTCACCTTCAAGACATCTCCTTCACTTCCTGTGCATGTTCGTTCAAGTATTTAGCATTTTTGGTTACAGCTCTGTCCCTTAGCACACCTTAAGCATTCCTGTCCTGTGTCATCTGCTGGTTCAGTGACACAGAGTATTGCTAAGGTTAAGGGAACTGATAGAGTATTTAGAATTCAATAGAAGGTTGTCCCTGAGCTACTTTGATATGTCTGCAAATTACACTGATTTCCCATATGCTCTCTGTGCTGCCAGACAAAATTCCCAGTAACCCCTCCCAGCACAAAGGTGAAGGTTATAGTGAGCCAACACTGCCCATGCCTCCCCACACTCGCCCACCACACAGGGGCCTCCTTTAACTCACTCTGCCCATGCCTCCCCACACTTGCCCACCGCACGGGGGGTGNTCACTGTGCTGTGCAATGCTCATCTTCATCATAAACTGACATTTCCCACAGACGTTGCCACCATTCATTGCTCATATCATTGAGACTTCCTTTGGTCTCTCCCTCCTCCCTCCTTCCTCCTCCCAACGAACCATCTAGTAATCAAATCCTATCCAGTCTTCCGACTTTGCTGACAAGACTGCCCAGAGTGTGCTCCTGTTGCCTTTCAGACTCCTTTCCTACCGGCAATCACAACCTCTGCTGCTTCCTAGTGTTCCTGACTCACGTTGGGTCTTACAAGACTTCCTCCACTTTTCTAACTTGGCCTTACCTGTGCACATTCATCATCACTGATTATGGAGTTTCTGTGCTGATCTTTAGGCTGTGCTTATATGTATGTAAAACATCCCGCAGAACACGCTCCAGATATCTTTGCAAACTGCTCACCTTCAAGACATCTCCTTCACTTCCTGTGCATGTTCGTTCAAGTATTTAGCATTTTTGGTTACAGCTCTGTCCCTTAGCACACCTTAAGCATTCCTGTCCTGTGTCATCTGCTGGTTCAGTGACACAGAGTATTGCTAAGGTTAAGGGAACTGATAGAGTATTTAGAATTCAATAGAAGGTTGTCCCTGAGCTACTTTGATATGTCTGCAAATTACACTGATTTCCCATATGCTCTCTGTGCTGCCAGACAAAATTCCCAGTAACCCCTCCCAGCACAAAGGTGAAGGTTATAGTGAGCCAACACTGCCCATGCCTCCCCACACTCGCCCACCACACAGGGGCCTCCTTTAACTCACTCTGCCCATGCCTCCCCACACTTGCCCACCGCACGGGGGGTGRGGGGRTCCTTTAACTTGTACCTGCTCTCTCCCTTTCTGCACTCACTGCAGCAACACCACCCTGCCTAATGGTGTATCTGCTCCCAAGCATTTGAGACATCTGACGTCCCCCTAACGACTGCCCTACCTCTCCTAGCTACTGGGCTCCTATCTTTCCTTTTGTAATCAGAGAAGAAGCCAGCACACATGCTTAATTAATTGATTGGTTGGTTGATTAATAAAAACCATTTTTGTTAATTCTTTGAGAATTTCATACACACAGTGTGTTTTTATCGTGCTCACCCTGTCCCTGCACCCACTGCCTCCTTAATCTTCCTCCCCCGCACATTCCTTCCTCCACTCCCTCCCAACTTCATGTTCTCTCTCTTTTTTTAATGACCACAAAGTCCAATTTTGTGCTGCCCATATACTCGTGGGTATTGGGCCATTGGCTGGAGGGGTAATCAATCAGCTACAAGCTCCTACATTCTTTCCATAATGCCTGCATTCCTTCTCAAYGCTCTTCACAAACTGCCAGACTTTTCCACCGTCTCTCGGCCTGTCTGCTTTAACTCTTCTGCAAAACTCAACAATGCAGACCACACCCTTTATTCTAAACTCTTTCTTGTCTTAGTTTCCACGACAACCTATACTTTTACTACAGTAAGTCATTCATATAAGCCACCTGTTTCTAACGCTCATCATGTGGTCACGTTTCTAATTTAGAATCACTCTCATATTCTTATAAGTGGGCTTTTCCCTGGGCCTAGTCTTCTGCCTTCTGTTCCTCCCAGACTGGGRAGGACTGTATTTTCTTACTCCATGTTATCTTTTACTTTTAAGTTTTACCACCAATGAGAATAATTGTGAAGTTAGGGTTATTCAATAGTGAATGATCAAGACGGTAAAGAAGTCAAATATACCTCAGAAACTACTGTAGAGMACTGACATATTTAACCCATAGGAGAGAAATTAAGAAGAAAATCTTTCCTGTATTATAGTTTTAAAGTTATAGGAAAAGAGTTTCATTTATTGATAATGATTATTGTGGAAGATGTAATTCAGTGGAAATTACAGAAGGGTTGACATTGAATTGCTGGTAAGCAACACATTCTAGCCTTATGCAGTCTCTGCAGCCATATAATATGCATTCAGACCCGCCTCTGCAACTGCTGAATCTATCTGATCCTAAGAAAGCTATTTCAATTTGCTGTACTATTATTTCATTTCAAGGGGTCAAATAATAATAGCTCCAATTTTGTGATGCTCTTTTAAGATTAAATAACATAATATAGATTATTTAGCAGGATGCTGAGCAGCAGGAGACAAGGAGGCACTCAGTACAATTACCTGTCCCTTCTTCCTTCTTCTGCCGCCACTGTTTCCTTTCTATTTTCTTAAGGCATAATTTTATACAATAGCATGTATCCATTTTAACTATTCTTTTTCATGAGTTTAAACAGTTATATAGTTGAGCAATCATCAACTACAATCAAGTTTATATTTCTGTTAKCTAACAAATTTCCCTTTTGTCTCTAATTTTTGAGCTTCAAATGCATTCTCCACCACCAATGCCTTAATACAAGAACTAATTTACTTTTTTATTATAATTTTCAACATTATACAATTTTATATAATTTACATAATATTATACAATTTCAAGTAAGTAAAGACTGTAGAGTCTTGTGTGTCCAGCTTCCTTCACGTAGCATGACATTTTTTGAGAATAGTTTCTGTTACTAAATGTACTAGCAGTTCATTACCTTTTATTGTTGAACAGTATTCCGTTATGGATGTGGACATTTGGGTCATTTCCAACTTGGAGTTATTAAGAATGAAGCTTCCAAGAACATTCATATATATGTCTTTATATGAGCATATTTTCATTTAGCAAAGATATAAGCAAAGTTGCTAGATAATAGAGTGAATATTTAACTTATTAAGAAACTCTGTGACCCTTTTTCATCCCCTGCTTTCACATTATTTCTTGGCTTATTTCAGCTGAGGTGCCCTACTTTATGATCGAGGTATCCTATGATTGTGTCTGCTGCTTTCTGGTCACTGTGACTGCTATTCATATTTATAATCACTCCACAAGTGATTTAGGAAATTATTCCACTTGCTACATTTCCTCTCAGTAAAGTCATTTCAATAAAGATTTATTATTAACCAAGTTAGACATTGTAAAGGGTTAGACATTGTAAAGG
>BDUI01000339.1:283189-303938 GCA_002335545.1 Apodemus speciosus | reverse complement strand
AGGAAGTACATCATTGGCATTGGGCCTTGAGGGGCCTTGAGCTTTCTAAACCTCACACCATTTCCAGTGCCCTTTTTCTCTCTCTGCTTCATTCCTGCAGTTCAAGATGTGAGCTTGATGCTTGATGCTTCAGTTGCCCCTTGCCATTATGGATTCTCACCCTCTGAAAGTGCAAGTCCAAACAAATGCTTTCTTCTATAAATGCCTTGGCCATGGTATTTTATCACAGTAGCAGAAAAGTAATTAATGCACTCACTGAGGGAAGTCAGGGCAGGAACGCAAGGTAGCTGGAAGCAGAAACTGAAGCAGAGACAAGGACGGAATGCTGCCTACTGGCTTGCTCTCCACACCTCCCTCAGTCTGCTCTTTCTATAAGTCAGGACCCCTTTGCCTAGACGTAGTGCTACCCACAGTGAGTTTGGTTGTACATCATCAATCATTAATCAAATAAAATAGCAATATAATGGCATTATTTCCTCAATTTAGAATCTCGCCACATAACCTGGCTGTGACAAGTTGACAAGAAACTAAAAAGCATGGAAACAAATAAAAAAAATTAAAAGTCGGTTTCTGAGGGTCTTCCTTCTTTGTCATAAGAGGGCAGAAGGCCAAGAAGGGCCAGGTGTGACAGAAAGAAGGAGCACTCACAGTAGGGTCACCAGTCACCAGTGCCTGGAATTCCGGCATTAGGGAGCCTGAGGCAGAAGGACTGTTGTGAGTTTAAGGCCAGCTTGTGCTATAGTGAGTCCATTAGCAGCCCTGTGGTGTAGGCAAACTTTAGGATTGGTGCAGAGCTCCTTTTGGTTGTCCGGATCTCAGTTCACACAAGAACTCTCCATGGAAACCACTCTGCCTGCCTCTGAAGGCACCTCATCCGCCAGCACCAGCCTTTTCTGAGCCTGCCTTATCCTCATTAGACTGTTGATGACTTTCTATGTCTTTGTCCCCACCTCCTTTCTCTTTTTTCTCTTCCTTCCTTCCTTCCTTCCTTCCTTCCTTCCTTCCTTTCTTTCTTTCTTTTTCTTTCTTTCTCTCTTTCTCTCTTCCTTTCTCCTTTCTCCTCTCCCTGGAGCATAAGGATTATCTAATCAGTAGAGCATGTCTGGTGTGCTCACTGCTGTGCTGAGGGACTGAGAAACAGGTTTGACAGCATGGTGACGTTGCTGTGCTCACTCATCTGCCCCCCTTACTGCCCTTTCCTCACATGATGGTTCTGACTAAGACGTAGTAAGTCCGAGAAGTCATACATCTGGATCGACATCGAGCCTATACCTTTGACATAATGGCTTTCAACTGCTCCCCTTCCCAGCTCACTTCTCCAGTTGGCTGAAGGCTCATCAGAGATGATCATCTGCCATTGGCATAGTGAGTTTTGAGACACATGAAGTTTTGTGTCTTTATTCTTCATGATATTATCATGAGTACTAAGGCATTGGATGGCTCAAGGTGCCCCTGGCTGGGCTTAGCCATCCAATAATAGCTGGAGATAACACTTGCCTCAGGCTATCTTCTCCAGCTCACTCCGTCTCTTTCTGTCTATCTTTGTCTTTCTGTCTCTGTCTCTGTCTCTCTCTGTCTCTCTCTTTCTCTCTTACACACACACACACACACACACACACGCACACGCACACGCACGCACACGCACACGCACACACACGCACACACATACACATCCTCATGTGTGTGTCTCCTTATTTTGAGAGAATGTAATGCGTGTTAGAGAGCTATGTTCATTATTAGCTTTAGTTTGTACTCAAGATGGTCACACAGGAATTCAACAGGGTCAGGAGTGGAATTGAAATCTAAATCAATTTGACCTTAGAGTCCAGGTCCTCAACAGCTATATTAAGATGCAAATGAAATCACTGCCAAGTGCCTATGCTTGTCTGAAAGGGAAGCTGAGCACTGTAGTAAGGAGTCCAGGATTTGAAGCCAGACAGCTAACAACCAGACACTACCCCCCTTCTGTTGTGCCTGGAAGCGTCTGTGAACCCCAAAAGAGCACCAAGGAGCTGTTTGCGATATAATCACATTAGAGTCTTTTTATTTCAAACTTGAGGAATCTTAGAGTAGTAATGACTTTTCAAACACTGGGAATAGATGGATGAAGGTCTGAGCCCCCCTCAGTATACAAGGAAACCCCAAAGCTTGCTGCCAAAAGAAAAAAAAACATAACACGAACAATACCACCAAACTCAAATGTTTATTCTGGATATTTCTATAAGAGGGATTTTGGATGGGGTTAGCGTTGTTTTTTTATATGTACAAGTGGTTTCATGTGTGTCTGAGCACCATGTGCATTCCATACGCTTGAGGTGGCCAGAAGAGGGCATTGGATGCCCTGGATCTGAAGTTATGTACAGATGACCATGAGGCAACTCATTGGTCTGGTAATCCCACCCTTGTCCTTTGCAAGAGTAGCAAGAGCTCTTAACCACGAATCCCTGATATTAACATATGAGTTGGCTGAGAGAGTACAGAAGGTTGCCTTTCCCCGATGTTGATGAGATCTAGCCAATCACTTGAAGGTCTGCTGAGGAGAACAAAGGACTGCCTGGTCCTTGCTTAAGAAGCAACATCTTCCTGGAGGTCGTCAGTGGGAACTCTTTTTGTTTTGGGACTCAAACGGAGATTGTAGTTTTGTAGCTTTTGATGGGTTCTGGTTTTTGTGATTTCTAATGGTTTTATTTGGAAGATAAAATCCTTCCCTACACCCTACAGTCCAGTGGCCACTCCCTTCATGAATCCTCTCATCTGTCCTTAAATGGTTATCCTTAGTGGATCTCTCATATCTCATCAGGGAGTGTGTGTGTGTGTGTGTGTGTGTGTGTGTGTGTGTGTGTGTGTGTTCCCAGAAGAGAACATCACATCACCACTGGAGTTATAGACAGTTGTGAGCCATCATATGGGTGCTGGAGTCGATCCCAGGTTCTCGGCAAGTGTGGCCACTTTTTCTAACCACAAACAATCTCTCCAGCCCCACAATGTGATTCTTAATAGCCAGGAGTAGAAACAACCCAAATATTCAGAAATAGATGAAGGGATAAAGAAGAAAATCATGTAGAAGCATCATCCAACATGGATGAGCCTCTAAAATAAATCCTCCATGAAAAGCCAGTCACCAAAGACCACATAGTGCATACATTTACATGGCACATTCTGGATAGGCAAATCCACCAAGGGAAAAAAAATAGCCTTCGCCAGGAGTGGGAGAGAGAGGGGAAGGAGAAAGGAGAAATGAGAAGGATAGTGCCTAAAAACAGACATAGGTTTATCAAGGAGGTAGGGAAATCTTTTCACATTAGTCTATGGTGATGTTTTCACAGCAATCCAAGTGCATTAAAATATACCGATTGAAGCACTGCTGATTGATTGGTTGAGTGACTCATTTTTGTGCTACAGAGAGTGGAACTCAGGGCCTTTAACATGGTGGGCAAACATCGTTGAAAAGCCACACCCTAGCCCTTGGGTTTGTACACTTTAAAGGAGCAGGTTTTATGGCATACAGATTCTATCTCTGTGAAGTCGTCATAAAATAAGGAATAACCTGAAAAACAGTAACACAATAAAAGAAATGTAGACTCCTAAGACAAGTTTCAGTAAAAATGAAAGGCAGGGATGAGATCTAAATGGTGAGCAAATATTTGAAGAGGTCAAAGACAGTTAAGCAGGTCTAATCCTTCTATGGCATTTGCCACCTAAATTCTTCTCATGGGTCATTCAACCTTTGCTGTGACTGTGGACTAGGCTCTTGGCCTCGCACAATGAAGCCTGAGTGACAGCCCTGCTGTGGGGGGGGGTGACCTGTGCTCCTCACAAGGCCCACCTGGGCACCGCTGACTCCAGCGTCCTGATTTCATCAGGGGAGTGGCTAAGCACATCAGGGAGGCTTGGTGACCTGCATGCCTTTGGGGCAGGCTGCTGGCTCTGCTTTTTAGAGAGGCCCTGGATGTGCAGCACAGCAGCAAGTAAGCCACTCTCTTCTAATCAGCGCCTGGAGGGCCAATTTTCTAAGTGCCAGGCAAGCGCTATGGGTCTTAGCAATCAACAGGGCTGGAAGAGAGCCCATCAGGCACGGGTGGAAGATGGGTTGCCAACGATGGCCTGTCCCTTCTGAGAGTGTGCCCACTCTGCTCTTGTTCAGCAGTGGGTCATAGGAGGCATTAAATTAGTATGTCCCTCACCAAATGAAGAGAAAAAGGGAGGGGATCACAGTTATCAAGCCTTAACGTCAGGCTGTGGCCACATCAGTGGGGAGATAGGAAAAGGGGCTCGGGGAGAGTTGCACCAACCCCCATCCCTCACAGTTGGCTCAAGCCAAAACAGGCACTTATCTTGCCCAGGTCAACAATTGAGCTCCCAAAGGGATCTTCATGGAGGGGTTCCTCTGGCTAGAGTAATCTACCTCAGCTTCCTCCAGGGTCATCAGGCTGCCCGCAGATAAGATTTCTCAAGCAAAGCCAGAAAAGAGTAAAGTTCAGGGCAGTTAACAGCACCTGCAGATGCTCTGGGTTCGGTCCCTAGCATCCACGTGGTGGCTTGCAGCCATGCCTAATTCCAGTTCTAGGGAATCTAATGTCCTCCTCTGACCTCATTGGGCACCAAGCACATGTGTGTTCACAGAAATACTTAGAGTCAAAACACCGGTACACATAGGACAAAGATTTATAAAAAGTAAAGATCAGGTTGATGGGGCCCTCTTTTGTAAGGCGCTTGCTGGCTTGAGAGTTAGCCAACAGTATAACATCAAAGACAGGAGTTATACAAGTCTCTTTCTGTGTGGGTCTGTTTCTGTCTGCCTCTGCCTCTGTTTCTACCTCTGTCTCTGCCTCTGTCTCTGCCTCTGTCTCTGTCTGTCTTTCTCTGTCTCTCTCTGTCTCTCTCTCCTCCACCTCTTAGCACTTAGTGTAGCTTAGACTAGCCTCAAATTCACTGTGTATCTGGGGATGAAACTGTACCTCTGATTCTCCTGTTTTCATATTTCAATGGCTGTAATTACCAGTATATATTACCAAATCTGTTTCTTCTTGGTGTGTTAGGTTTCAGGACTGAGAACATGGCAGGCTTCCGGAGAAGGCCAGCAGTGTTTGTGAGCTGGACTGACCCACGCTGATCCTTAGGAATTTTGAACAAACTTCTAAGGGACTCACTCTCCTTAGCTCTGGAGTCTTGACATTTTCCTGGGGCTGCTGACTGTAGGAGTCTTTCGCTTGACCAGCTGCTCATTTGGCAGCATCTGGGAGACTGTGCATCTAAGCTGAGATTTGTCTGTGTGCTAATGACAAGACACCAGCAGAGTTGCCCTGGAATGGGAGACAGGAGACATTACACACAGCAAGCCGCAATGTGTACTGCACCACACAAGTTTCACTGAGGTTCACACCAGCTGTGTTGTTAGGAAATGAGTTGTAGTTCATTCTTGTATCCTTTTCAAGGACAAAGGATGAGTCTGTCACACAGATGATTGAGATGCCTGTAGCTAAGAGCCAGGGAGGCCTGTGTTGAACCTCAGCTCCTTAGGTAGGGGTTGATGTTTAAGTTGCTTAACTTCTGGGAGCCCTGACTTCCTTATCTGTATATAAAGTAAATTTAGGGTGAAAGAATTATACAAAGCACCTGGAGCATCATAGATGCTCAGTAAATTGTAGCTTTCACTGTCAACACTGCCATCATTGCTAGTAACAATTATTGAGTGCCTCCTGTATGCCCGACCTTTTACTTAGCCTTGGCACAACACATAAAGGAGAAACTGTTGGAGAATTCTGTTTTAGGTTAGTATTTAATGGGGTACATATACTTAATTAGATGCACATAAATAACCTGAGTTCAAATGCTAATTTCAGCAAGTACTGTAAGACTAGACTAGCATGTCTTCTAAGAAGGCCACCCAGAAGGAGAGACTTGATAATTTGATTTTCCATCTTAGGACAGATGGTATACAGAAAGGGGGTGGGGTGCGTTCCTGGCTTCTTTCAGCTCCAGCCAGCACTGTAAAAAGACAGACTCCAGAACCCTTCCTGTTGTATTGTTGGGCAGCAGGCTCTTGGCTGGGTCAGCCTTGAGAGTGCAATTTCCAAACTGACCACTGGAGGGAGACAGAGTTTGAAGAATAGAGAAGTTACTAGAAAAGGGGACCTACTTCCTCTAGGACTCCAATCTCTGATCCTCCATGTGCCAAAAACCATCTTTTCTCATCTTTGAGACCCACCCTTTCCTTCTCTTGTCTTTGGAACCCTAATCCCTCAGCAACTCCCCTTTTGGGATTCCTAATCTTTCTACCTTCACACATCTGTCCAAGACAAATCCCTCGAAGAAAGTTCACATTCCCTTGCCACAAAGGCCCAGGTTGCTCTATGTTTAACTTTGTGTCCTGAATAAGGGCTGTGAAAGACAAGCCAGGCCTGGGAAGTGAGAGTGAAAATGCCCCGTGGTGGAAGATACTAGGTGGCTTGTTAATTGACACGAGTCAGCATTTGAGCGGGCCTCCTTAGGCAGTTTTGGGGAGATAGAAGCCTGGCCGTGGGAGGCTTCAGTGGAGAGACTAAAGGTCTAGGAAGACATTGGGGTCATGTGGGATGAAGATGGAGGTAGGGATGTGGCATAAAGCCCACCTAAGCTAAGTTATGAGCAGGAAGGGGAGGTTTCAGTGCCAGCCCGTGTTGTCTGAAGTGACTCCAGGATGGCGGGGGACGGGGCAGTGGGCTGGAGGACTATTATCTGCCAGTAGTTCTCTGGAAAGATGGAATCAGACCTTTATCTGTCCAAGAATGTCGCATGCATCTCATGACCTGTCTCCCACAGGGCTGAGGTTATCAGCGAAGAAAACCTAGACTCTGACCCTTTAGCCTGTTTAAGGGAATGTGAGGCAAGAAATCAGTACACAGGCTTATGGGGGCTTAGATCTTCCAGACAGCTGCATCTCCTCGGAATGTTCCATTGCTTGCTCAATCTGGGTAGCTCCTCCACAGCAACTTTACTCTGTAAACACAGAGCCTGGTGTGTCCGGTGTTTTCTCCGGTGTTTTTCTCCGGTCTGGGCAAAGGTGCTGTTTCTCCAGGCACCACTGCCTGGCCACCCCCATCTAAGATAGGGAACCAGGCTGGGGTCAGTGATAAGTGGGGACAGCTGCTGTTCCCTTCGCCTGAATTCCTGAGCCCTAGACAGTGATGAATGGCCTCACCCCTCCTTGTACATTCTCCAGGTAACCAGAGCGAGGGAGCAACAGGTGGCCTGGGCCAGAGCGCTCCAGGCTTCCCTGCACCTGGGCTACCTCTTGGTGCACCAGAGAGAAGCCAGGACAGAGGGCCTTGTAGAGGAAGCTGAGATCAGCTTAGCAAAACACGAGGGGGTTAAGGTGTCAGGGCTGATGCCTTAGAAAAGCCCAGGCCCCTAGTTGCAGGCCAGAACCTCATCCACTTACTAGGCTCTGTCTCTCCTATGGCCTCTGTACGCCGTTTTTGAGCTCTCTTTGGGTACAAGGTCAAGCATTTGCCTGAATGGGGCCTAGAGACTTGCTCCAGGCGCTAGGAATCCAGGATGGATCAAAGAGGCACGGGACAGTACAGAGACACAGGGAGGGGGAGAAACTGGGCTTGGTGACGCTCTTCTCATTCCAGGGGCTATCAGCCTGACCAGAGCTGGGCTGTCACCTGACAGATCAAGGTGATCTCAGCGCAAACACCCATAAACCAGGCATGCCGCTGGAGCAGGGCTAGGGAGGAGATAGGGAGAAAGAATAGTTGAACCTTTGGCCTTTGGGATCACCCCCACAGTCCCTGGCTGCTGTTGTGAAACACTCTTCCGGAGCACAGGACTAGGCTCTGCAGTCGAGCTCTAGGGTCCTGGAACATATGGGGGAGGGAGAGTGGGGTAAACTCCCTCCACCCTGTCCTCTCCCTGAGCCAGACCTAGAGAGAGTCGTTTGGGAAAAGCTAAGACATTCACTGGAGGCAGGAAGTTAGTTTGGGCTCAACCTGGAGATCCACTGCCCTGCATTAGGAGGCTCCAGCAGCACTCATAGGTGAGGCTGAGCTGCTTAGAGGCCATTCAAACTAAAGATGGCAGAGCAGAGGACAGGGTGCAACCACAGGGAACTCGAAGCTCAGGCTTTTTATGGTTAAAGCAGGGCAATGCATCATGTCAGGCATGTTGCAAGTGCTAAACAAAGGTGTCGTGTACCATATGAACACAGTCACCTGCTGTTTCTGGCTTCAGGGGGGTCGATGGGGGGGCTAATGAAGTGGTCTCATCTTTGCCAGGAGGTGGGTGGGTAAGTACAACTGTAGGAGGGGCAGAAAGGGGGCACAGAGATAACTATTGAGAGATCAGAGAGGGTGGTCAGCTTTGCTAGGTTGACCAGTTGGCCAGACATCAAGAGTCAGGATACTTGCTCTTCCTTTGTTTTTCCAGGTGTAGCCTCTGGCTGGTCTTGGTGACTCAACAAAACACCACTCCTCAGCCCAGAGCCTTGTGACAGAACCGAGAGCTGTGAGTAGTAGAAAGTCAAGTTGTTTGTCCAGATGGCCTGACTTCTCTGCTTCCTGGCACTGTGGCCTTGGGTGAATAGCTGCACTGCTCTGTGTCCTTAGTGTAAGGCAGGCAGAGAGAGGTCAAGGGCATGATCCGTAGAAATGGAAAGGAGGTAGTTTTCTTCGCTAACCGAGGGTTAGACTCTTAGGTTCCACAAGGCCAGAACCTCACCTTGCCCTGCAGGTACTCAGCAGAGAGGGAGGGGGGTTGTATGTGAATGTGGACATGTGTGTGAAACTAGAGGGGACTGGAAAATCTGTGTGTGGCACACGAAGCGTGTGGGAACTAGTCCGAATGTGTGTCACTAGGGATGAGAGTGTCTTCCTGGGAGGCTCTGTGGAAGAATACGAGTTTCCATTTAGTAAGCCCTGTGGTAGGCCAGGTATGAGGCTGAGTCTTGGCAGGCACATTATCTCATTAAGTACTCCCAGGGAGCTGTGAAGGAGGAATGACCTCCAGGCCAAGCAACAGTACCAGGCCCTTCAGAGGTGAGGGGATGTGCCCAAGAGGATAGAGCGGAAAGCTAGACTCTCTTCCCTCCTATGGGTGTGGGTAACTGGGCCCAGAAAGGCACAGCTCGTGTGTGTATTGGGGGGGGGGGGTTCCATGGCTTTGAAAGATCTCAACGAAAACATTCATTTATACGCCACAGTTATAATCTGGTTGGATCCAGGAATCCTCCCATCCCCACCAGAAGCCGCCTACAGTACCGGTGGGTCAAGGTTTACTTTGGACTGCATTACAACGAGACATGTGACAGGCTTTCTCACAGAGGCTTTNGGGGGGGGGTCCACACATACTGCCCAGTGCCTGTAGTTTCCTGTGGCTACCATATGTATTTCACACACTTAGGTAGGCCTGAGGTCCCACAATGCTTGACACTCCTATAGTCAAGGGTGTTTTACTTCACTAGCCCTAGCCAGGAGGTCTTGAAGACTGGAGTGTGTGTGTGTGTGTGTGTGTGTGTGTGTGTGTGTGTGTGTTGACACAATGACCTGGGAGCTTTAGACCTGACAGTCCGTGGGCTAGTAAGTGCTTGGATAAAAGAACGGTCGCATTCCCCACAGATCCTGCCTGCCTCCCAGGCTCCCCTAGAAAATTATTTTTTTCTCTCAGTCAGGGAACCTGGATCTCTCTCTACAACTGAGAACCTCCTATGGTCAGGCAGGGCTGGGAACGTTTCAGCTTCTGACCCTGATTGAAGGAGAGAGTATATGTCTAGTCTAACCACGCTCCTGAGGTCCCTGTAGCTAGCATGGGCAGACTGAGGCAGAGGGGTAGTGGTGTGAGCAGAGATGAGCAGTGTGTGGAACAAGTCTGACCCAAAGAGTACTATCCTCATCTTCCACTGTCCCCTTTACCCATAATTAGATGTTGGCACACTCAGAAACTACTTCTGACTTCCTAGATTTCCCAAGTCTGGTAGTTTCCATTTAGTGTGGGGGTGTCCTCTGAAGGGGCACAAGACACGTTGGTCATGAAAAGGAAAAATCTGGGGCCAATCTGGGCTTAGCACTAGCGATCCTGTCTGAGAAGAACTTTGGTCTACAGTCAAAATGAATGACCCTTCCTAGGACTGGTGACCTGAGACCTGTGAGTGAGGAGCAGTGGTCTGGCCATCCCGAAGGCCGTGGTTTTCCAGAAACCTTGCAGCTTGTAATTTTACAATGAGCCAAGAGAGCAAGTATGCACAGAGCAGTTGCAAGTGGCTCCATCTGGATTGTGCAAGAGAATGGCCATAGGATTGGGGACAGAGACATCAGGAGCGACCCCAGGGATAGGCCAGGCTATGTCAACCCTGAACCTTAGCTTCCCTCTTAAGTAAAAACAGGGATAGCAGGACTGATTTCAAAGGGTGGTGAAGAAAATTATCTACAGTGGTCCCTGGTGCCTTGTAGGGACTTTGTAAGGAGCTGGCTGCTTCCTAGATTCACATCTGGAAGTCCTTTGATGCCATGGGTCTCAGGCAGACTGTTAGTATTGTCTTTCTACCTTACTTGTATCTCTCCTTGCTCTGCTTACATCTCAGTGCAGAGTCCATTTGGGAAAACAACGATCCTAGACTGTGTACCCAGAGCCATTGAATGTTGCGAGGTCTCTGACTCCAAAGGTAGGAGAAGCACAGCTTCTTCCTCCCCACTCCCCCACTCCCCCCCCCACATAGATGCCCCCACTAGAAAGACACAGATCATTAGACGATGCAGTGAAGGGCTCCGTAGCTCAATAATGGACATGGTACTCATCAGTGGCAGAGCCCCTAAAGAATGGTGCTCAGACAATTAATCTCCATAGAGAAGAAACAAGAAGGAACTGGACTTTGGTTCTTGGTAGAGACCTTGCCTAGTAAATCTGAGGCCCTAAGTTAAGTTAAAAGAGAGAGAAAAGAGGAGGCAGCCGAGGAGGAGACAAAAGAGGGGCATGAATACAGGAAGTCTTTCTAACCTTTGCAGTCCCGACCCAGATCTTTCCCACCTTTCTGACACCGAGTGGGTCGGCTCTTGCTAGTGCCATGCCTGTCTCTGTGTGCTCTTAGTGCCAGACTGGCTTGTCAGGCTGAGGGTGGGAGGCCACCGCTTATCCCGGGAGCCCGCAAGTCTATAGAAGGCCAGCAGGGGGAGACATTGGCACGTGGGTACGTCCGCTGGGACCTGCGGAAGGCGAGTAGGTCAGACCGGGAGGGTCTGAGCTATGGGATTGAGCCAAATTATAAGCAAAGAGACAAGGAGGGGCGGAGAGAATGGGCCAGTGCTGGGAGACAAAGACCCAGATGGTGAGGCCGAGGCCGGGAAAGGCTGGAGTCCGGAATCTCAAGGCCCAGGTGCCTGCTTTTGCTCTTTCAAAAGGCTTCTCTTCTGCTCCCTTTCCCCCTGTCTTGGAGCTTTCTGTATAGTTTGTAACCTCTGGTCCCTACTCGCCTATTCCAGGCCCTTCAGACAGGACTGACTAAATCTGTGTGCCCGGAATTGGGGTGGAGGGTCCCAAAGGGCTCGCTCTCAAAGATGAAAATTTTAAAGGCTTGGTTCACTAGATGCTAATAGATTCCTCCTCCCCTTTGGACACAATACTTTTTCTGAGTCTCCACTACCTATAGCTCTTACTCTTGTGGTCAGTGCAAAGGAGTGCATTGCGAGGACAGAAAGACGGTCCAACAGAGTGTGGATACTGGACTGGGAACAGACATGTGACAGAAATGGGCACAGAGTGGAATTCTGGGGCTGGTACGCGACTATGAGCATGTGGGGTGTGTATAAAAAGAATGCAAGAACGGTGCTTTCTGGAGGTATTTGGGACAGGGCTTATCTAGTCTAGGTCAGTGGGCCGGGTGTTGACCAGATGTACATAAAGGAGAGCAAACCAGCAGCTTTTGGGAAGCGCCAACTTCCCGAGAACTCCCTGGGAACCAGACTAAGCGGGACACAAGCATAACCGCAAGAGCCGCACATTCAGATTAGTGCCATCGAGAGAGCAGCGTCCTTAAGAGCTCCCCGAAGCCCCACCCCTTCCTGCTCTGTGGGCGTGGTATGGGGCAAGGACCCCGTCACAGAGCTTTCTATTGGTTCTAAGGAGCAGGGTTGGCCTTGTGCTCGCCTGAGCAGGAGAGTAGAAAGCTCAGCGGCAGCGGAGGGAGTCTATGCGCGCTGGACAGCAGTGGGGGGTGTGTGAGATTCGCACTGACTGCAGACACTCGGGCTCAATCGCCGGGGATTAAGGACTTGGCGACCGGGCTGCCGGGCTGCCGGGCTACCCGGCCGAGGCTTCAGAGGCGCAAATTGATGGGACTGATTTGCTCAGCAGGGCCGTACTAGTCTTTTAAGTATACTGAGAAGGGCCGGTGCTAAAGTAGAAGCTGTCGTGGGACGCGCCGGCGCGGAGTCCCACCGTGGCCCGGAGGAACGGAGTCCGTGCTAGGGGGACCCAGTCGGGAGCCTGGGGACCGAGCTCGCATTGTTGGGAGACAACCCGCCTCTTCTTTCCAGAGGCGTCAATCCCAGGACGGTCGAGGCGTCGGGGCAACCACTGAGCGCTCTGCTGGGAGACCCGGTCGGGGAGAGGACTCGCGGTCTCAAACAGTCTGGGAGAGCCGAGAGGAATCCGGCGGGATCACTCGGGGGCGGCGAGCCCCCGTCGCGCCTCGTGCGGCGGAGAGGCCAGGGGAGAAAGTCCTCGGAGGCCGCAGCCCATGCGCGGGTTGGGGACGCCTGCCCAGTGAGTCCTCCTGGCCAGCCGGGCGAAGGAGAGCGACCCCGAGGCCGGCGGGAGGGGAGTGCTTCAAGGCCGGCGGCTGCGGAGGATGGGCGCCTGAGTGGCTCCGAGCGCGGCGCGGCACGGGCAGGCGAGGCGAGCTTTGCTGAGGAGGCGCTAGGAGATCCTGAAGTACATCCTGCCCCCGGGAAAATGGCCCGGCCTGGGCAGCGTTGGCTCAGCAAGTGGCTTGTGGCTATGGTCGTGCTGACGCTGTGCCGGCTTGCCACTCCGTTGGCCAAGAACCTGGAGCCCGTGTCCTGGAGCTCTCTTAACCCTAAGTGAGTAACTTATCTACTCTGGTCCCTGGGGGTGGGAGGCACTTCTTCGGGGTGAGGTCGTGCACCCCCAAGTGCGTGGGGGGGGATGTCCGTAGGAGGTGCGGCGCCCTGTTTTATATCTGGCCTTTTCTAGTGTTTTCTTGCGGGCAGTCGGGGTAGGGTGCAGAAGGGTGGGGTGGGAGTACTTAGCTGGGTTTCGACCCTTTGGTTCGGCCCTAGTCTCAAGTCGGGATCGCGTCCGTTGGTCACACCAGGCAGATAGAATGTCTGGGCGCTCCAGAGCGCACCCGAGAGCTGGGTGGGGGCGAGTAAGCAGCCCACTCCAGGGCCTCTGGGAACGTGGCGGTTTTCACTCACAGCCACTCCGGGGGGTGAGATCGACCTGAGCAAGGGACCAGGCCAGAACACAGGTTCCTCATTTGCTTAGGTGTCAGGGCGGCTCGGGACCTAGCGCCCCGGGGCGAGTGCCAGTATCTGTATCCCGTCTCCAGCTTCTTCCATTTTCATTTGTCTTTCTTCCCTGTCTGTTTGCCTCCCTGTCTTTCTCTTTGCAATCTCTTCGTGCACACCCCCCCTCCCCATTTCTCTCTGCCGGGGAGGTAGAAAGGCGGGCGCTGCTTCCAGGCTCACAAAGGCGGCGGGTGGAGAAGGGCGGAGTGGAAGAGGGTTTGTTTGAGGAGGGGGTTCGATCCAGTGCCCGTCGGGGGTCCAATTGAGCCAGGCACCAGAGCTTCTTCTAGAGCCAGTCTGGGCTGAGAATGGTAGTGGAGCCAGCGAGGGAGGTGGGTGGGGAACGTGTGATTCCTGTCCAGGCAGGTCCAGCCACCCCCCCTACCCCCCCAACCCCGACTAAAGAGCCATGCTTAGGTTTCTCCTGTGGTTGTGGGGGAAGTGATAGAAAGGAGGTCCTTTGCTTTCTTCTCCTCCTTCCTAACTCTGCCCCCTCCCATCTCTAAACAACACACACCTTTCAGGGCGGTGGCTCAGTGGTTTCTGGGCTGGTGGTGGGGAGTAGCTTAGGCTGTTGTGACCTCTGGACCTTTTTCTCTTTTGGCATCTGGGACTCACAGTGGAACTCAGAGTCGTAATTGCTCTTCCCATTTTCTGGCAGTCCAATTGTGGACAACACAGTTAGTGGAAACCTGGGAGGGGGCGCTTGACCTGTTCCTTCCACGTTCCCAGATTCCTGTTTCTGGAATTTCCTCCTGTCCACTCTTGTGGGCTCTCTGCTAACTTCCTAGGTCCTTGCCTGCCTTGGCCCCTTGAGTCCCAGGGACGGTGCCTCTCTCACCCCTTAAGTGAGAGAAGACGGCTTCTTGTTTTCTCCTTGGGGTAAGGCAGGATCCCATTACCCATCCACGGCTAGAGTGGGGTCAGGATAGAGGTTTCTGCCTCTGTACAGGGAAAGGGACTGACGGGCAATGATTTTCTACCTTAATCAGAAGCCTGTTTGGTCACAGTGCCCCAACTGCTGGGGCTCAAATTGTTCTGGGAGCCCTCTAGGCTGTTGAGCCCACGGGAAGGGCTTGCGAAGTGCCCAGTTCTTCGATGGAAGGGTGGAGGCTGGAAGTGCTCCTTAGCTAGGAGAATTGCTATCCCCCTAGGGTAGCCCATCCTAGGGGCTCATGGGAGTGACCTAATTGCTCTCTTGGGTAGAGATACCATGCAGCTCCACAGCTGGAGAAGAGCCCTCCTGCAGAGTCGAGGTTGCTGGGAGAAACAAGATCCCTGGGAGCGCCCCTCTTTATGTGTTCTCTGAGCGCTAGAGCAGTTGACAAGCTTGAGAAGATTGTGTCGCCTCTGCTCTCCATCCAGTCCACCTCAAGCTGAGGGCAGGCGTCCTGCGGATTTGGAGGGGATTGACTTTGGACTCAGTAGAACCTGCTTAGATTCTATCCCGTAATTGAGCAGATTCTGGGAACAGTTTGAACTGATCCTGGTGGTTCCTCCCCCCCCCCCCAGGCCCCGACCCCATTTCATCTATGCTCAGGGGTCTGGAATGCAGTCTGTGTCTGCGTTTGTTGGCACCGGGTGCAGGGCAGGAGGACAGAACCGAGGCACTGCCCTCAGCTCTGGGGGCTGCCTGTGCCACCGCACCCAACCCTCAGGCTGCCCCAGCATTTCTAATAAATACTGGCTGTCTCTGCTTCCTTGTGTCCTGCCCGAGTTCTCCCTCTCAGGCGGACATTGTTGCCTGCTCACACACACCCTGTGAGAGTGGAGCTCACCTCCCTCTCCAGACAGGCGCGCCTGCTCTCCCTCTTTCTCCCTCTCACTCTTACTCACTCTCTGCCTCTTTTTCTCAAGTCCTTTTGTTTCTCGCACATGCCCGTGCTCTCCCTCGCAGGCTCATTTTCTCTTATCCCTCCCCTCTTCCTCTCCTGGCTTTTGGTCCCCTCTCCTCAGCCCTGTCAGGAGCTGGCACCCCTCCCTCTAAAAATCTCCCAGTGCCTATAAACCCTGCTTAATTGCTTCCTCCTTGGGAAAAAAATCAAAATAAAGAAGTGATGGGGTCTGCTTCTAGGTTCCAGGGCGCACGCAGCCCCAGCTCTGGGGAACTGGGGAAGGGCCAGCTTAAGACTGCCTGGTCTTATCTAGCTCCTGAACTGCTGCTATGGGGCTGTCCGGCTGGTAGTCCCTGGGTGATAAGAACTTCTGCTTCCTGGGCCCCTCCTGTCAGATTTACCCCAAGAGTAGAGGGGGGGGAAGATGGGCTTGGCCCTATTGGGCTTTGGTGGAAACCAGAGCAAGTGTGTTTGGGGGCCTGTGGAGGGGGCATGGGCTAAATAGTCCCAGGGCAGCCACCTCCCCCAGCTGCCTCCCCTTGGGAACTTGGGGCAGCCGGTAAGCCTCACACTTGAGTCCTCAGCCAAGTCCAGCTGCTGCACTTCAGTCTCTCAGTCCCATTCTGACCCTCTACTGCTCCCCACTCAGGTTCCCCCACCTCCAAGGAGTAGGAATGTGTTCGAGATCACATTACAAGCCTTCCCTGCAACGGAGGTGGGGTGGGGTGGGGTGGGGTGGGGGCTCAGTGTGGCATTCAGGACCCTTGACTCCATCCAGCTTGGGTGGGGCAACTGCAGACCCCAACCCATGCTTGCCTGTGACAAGCGAAAGTGTTGGCCCCAGCCCCTCACAGCTGTTCTAGCTCAGTCCTGGGGAGGCCAACCCAAGGGACTCCTTTCCAGAGTGGCTAGGGACCTGACTATTCTATTTTATGTCTGATTGGCCCCAGGTGAGAGCCTGGGTGCTCTAAAGGTTCCTGTTCTCTGACCCCACCCTGGGAAGCTAGGCAAGAGCCAGAAGAGCCTGTGAGGGAGCCGAGGTCTGGACTGAGTTGGGGCTTCCCTTTCTTCTCTCGGGCTCTTGGGGCCCTCAGTTGCTATACTAGCTTAGTGGCATGGGGATGGCCCGGGCCTTGGAGACTGCTTGCTGTGAAGCACTGTTTCCTGGGGTTAGGGCTATGTATGGGGTCACTGGGCCAACAAGGAGATTGCTGGTTGTCATGGGAATACCAGGTTTGGGGGATAGTTCACATGATTATAAGGGCATCTGAAGTGGGGACTGCTCACTGGTGGCCTTCTGAGACTGTGAAAGTCCCCCCACCCTGCATGTGCCCTGGTATGATTTGGAGGTGGTAGTTTGGGGTCAGGGTGCCAGCAAGCCAGAAGCATCCACATTTTCAGCTTGCTACTTCTAGATGATACTGTGGTTGGCCTGCTAAGTAATAGGCAGGTAGTGCCTTGCTACTTACAATGCATTCTCATATATGATCTCATCGGGTGCTCCCAGCAGCCCCGGGAAGTAGGCAGTGGCCCCATTTTCCAGAGGAGGAGGCATATGTGCAGAAAGGAGAAACGTCTTGTCTGAGGTCAGCCAGTGACTTGTTGAGTCGGGCAGAGGCAGAGCTGTGCCCTGTGCCATTCTTTCGGTGCCATCCTGCTGCCCAGACCAGGAATTCCAAGTGGGGTTTGAACCAGACCTCTGCTGCCCCTGGGTTCTCCTCTCTCACCCCCCAGTTGGGCCTGCATCTGCTTTATGACTCAGGCCCTGCCCGCGTGGGGTAAGTAGTGTTCCTCCTTTAACTCTCCGAGGCTCAGCTCTGAGGGCACCCTGCACAGGTGACGGAGCCTAACTCGCTGACTGGCACTCTGCTCCTCCTGGCTCAGAGTAGCTCCTTAGGTTCCTCTCTGGGCCAGGAATGTCTTCCTCTTAGGAACTCCAGGGAAAACATGGCCGGGGGTGTGGTTAAGCCCCAGTAGACTAGCTATGGTCAGGTGGGACAAAGAGGCGGGCATAGTTCCTGGAGGTGAGGAGAGCGACTTCCTCTAGGACTCTTCTGGCTTGCCTGCCTCCCGACAGAGCTGAGTGTGCGCCAGGGCCCAGCTGCTGTTCCTGCCCACCCACGCCTGGGCGGGCACTGCTGGGACACGCCAGGCCTGCTCCTGCTGCCTCGGGGGCTGGGTGGAGCTGGGGGAGTGAAAGAGGAGCCTTTAATTTCGGGGCTCCCCACCCTAGCTGGGATGAGAGCAGACGAGTTCTGGCTTGGGGTCTGTCCGTCACTAGTATTGCCATCCTGGGGTGAGAACAGGCCTGGTAGTGGTGGGGTCACCAAACCAAACCAAAGCAAACCAAAATCATGGCTAGAGTCTTCTACCACATGTAGACTTGCATGGCTGGAAAGCAGGCTCCCCCTTAAACCTCTTGGTAGAGCCTGAGGAAAAGGTTGGAAGGAAGACAGATCGGCCTGGTGGGACTAGAATAGCTTTCCAGGCAGAAGTGTCCCCACTGTAAACTCTTGCCCTGTAGGCGACATACCGAGAGGTAGAGAAGAGCTCATGTGGACTAAGGTGTAGATGTAAGGGCTATTTCTATTTCATTTCTAGTCTTTTCTGGGCCTTGGAGGCCACTGTCCCCAGACCGTATGGGCATTCTGTAGTTGAGAATGGCACTTCTAAGTGAGAAAGTTTGAGGGGAAGCTGGGCTAGGGCAGAGGGCAGAGGACAGGCCACAAGACTGGAACTCAAATGGTTCCAGCTGCCTTCCTAAAGTCTTTTTACTCCCTGGGGTGGCTCCCTGGGGTCCCAGGGCT
Organism: Apodemus speciosus; assembly: GCA_002335545.1. Classification (NCBI taxonomy): domain Eukaryota; kingdom Metazoa; phylum Chordata; class Mammalia; order Rodentia; family Muridae; genus Apodemus; species Apodemus speciosus. Next base: position 285,794 of record BDUI01000339.1, on the reverse strand, counting down.
ATCAGAGGCTAGGGAGGGAAGGCCTTAGGTTGCCATGGTGACCTGCTTTAGGCTTCCTGCAGGGCCATGTCAATCCCCTTATTTTCTAGAAAAGGGCTTTGTCTGGGGGTGGCCCTAGGAAGGAAAGCTTGGCTTGATGTGTGTGTGTGGGGGGGGGGGAGTCCTTTCTGAAAGGTGGCGCCTAAAGAGAGAAGCTTCCTCACTCCTCCTCCCACTCATAGCTTGGTGAGAAAGGGGGAGATAGGCATGGTACCCCGAAATGTATCACTAACACCGTGCCTGGCTTTCGGCTTCACTTTCACTGGCTACAAGCCCAACCCTAGTGATCACCTATACTGTCTTGGCCTTCCTCATGGCACTTCTGAGGAAGTTTTCCTGAGTGAAAATTTTCCAGTTAGGGGAAGATACTAAGAAAGCGTGGGATTGGGGTCAGGGATGCAGGCCTCATTAGACTCCTTCCCCTTCCACACTTTAGGAGAAGGTGAGTTTTCTTCAGCCGGCTGCTATGCAAATGAGCTGATGAATATTTATGAAGTCTGTTCACTGAGGTTGGAGACACTCTGAGGGGTGCTGGGGGCAATAGCCTTTTCTTCTCCCCTTCCCCCCACCATGCAGACATCTGTTTCCTCGATGTGTCTAGGGTCCAAGTAGAACCCCAAGTAGCTAAAAGCCCTGTTCACTCTGGAGTCTAGGTGGTGTGTCCCATGGTCATGTCATCTGTGTAGCTGCAGTTAGATGGTGCGCTGGGGTGCAGCAGTCTGAGTATCACACACTGTCGAGGCTCTCTTAAAGCCTAAGGGATTTGGGAGGCTTCCCTCAATGGGAATAGTTCTTTGATCACTCCTTTCTTCATAGTAAGGGCCTGGGCTTGGTCCCTAGGGTTCCTTTGAGCTTTGAAATGTTAGAAAAGCTCTGTTCTCGATACCTGGGGAGAACCAGGGGCAAGTGAAAAGATGCTGGGAGAATTACACAACCGTTGGTGAAACTTGCGGGCTTTGTATGGCAAAGGGAAGGAGGGCATCTGGTCTCACATGTTGACTTGGGCCCCCATGCCCTGTTTGCTTACTTTCTGTCTGCTGCAGAGCTGTAGAGTTAGAGAGTCCAAAGGACAAAGCACCCCTTTCTGGCTTTGACCCTCCTGCACATTAAGATGGCACCTCCTAGCTTGGAGCATCACAATGCCGTGGAAGGAGGGCTGTTTGCTTTGGTTTGCTTTGGTTTCTGTCTGCTTCAGCCACTTAGTTTCCCCCCTCCGCTAGGAAGATGTCAGGACAAGGGCATGTGTTTGACAATGAGAAGGAAGGCTTCTGCCTGGAGCTTTCAATCCGCCTTCACTGCTCATCCCCACTGTGTTGCGGACCTCAGCAAATAGAACTACGTTGTGACAGCCTGGGACCTGGGACTCTACACCAATACGCAGAATGGCACACTTCCTTTCATTCTTCCTAGGGCTCCCTTTAGTCCTCCATTGCCCTTCCTGTTGGAGGACCTGCCACCAAGCGGATGAAACCCACGCAGCTTGTCATGGTCCTTGAGGAACTTCCCTGTGGCCCTAGATCTCTTTTTCCACCTCCTTTGATACATTCTGCTCTTTCCTGCACAGGCTGTGCGAGTCATCAGCCAGCCTGGGTTTTGTCTTCCCCAATGCCGTCCACTGTTGCTATGCCCTGACTCCGATCTTTGTCTGAAGCCATTTTGGAGCATCACGGTATTCTTGTCAGATGAGCCATCTTTCCCTCTTGAGGTCTCTCATCTTCTGAAGTACCATCTTCACCTGTAACCTACAGATAGCCTGGAGGTGTCTGTGGCTGAAGTGTGGGCTGTTGACTTTTTTGGACCAAACCAGACAATCAAGTCCATGACAGTCAAGTTGTATCTTCTTTTTCTAGATCTTGCCTAAGAAACCACAGAACTTAATGTTGGTATCTGATCGCCTGCCTCTTGGCAGACTGTTTCAAAGAAGGATCCGATCTTACTGGGTACTGACTGTATTCTCGGCGCTCATCCCACCCGGGCCTAGGGTTATGGGCACTAGTTCCTAAGTGAAGAAACTCAAGGTTAGAGAGCTTGCCCCAGACTCTGGAGCCAGGAAGCACCTAGCTTTGGGATTTGAGTCCCACATGAGCTCTTTCTCCTTGAACACGCTGAGAAATGACCAGCGGAGCTTCTTTCCTTCACTCTGCTTTCCAGGTTAGACAGCGAAGGCCGACTCAAGGCATTTAGTCATCTCCTCTTGGGATCTGAGGAGCTGCAGTGTAGGAGCGAGAGGTTAGATTACAGCTGCGTGGGGGTCCTGAGGGCCTGTCTTACACTAGTTCCTGCAGTCCTGGTAGGAGCACCCTTTCTTTCTTTCCTTCCCTGAGTCAGTCATCTTAGGAGTGAAAGTCTACTCAAGTTTGGGGATTTGGGCTCTTGTACTGGGAGTGGGGAAGGGTACCTCACCAGAATAATGCTGCGGCGCCGTCCCTAACTGGAGATGGTGGCCACATCATCAGATCCTGGCTCCATTGCTTGTTTCTATCTCCCCATCATGCCCAAGATTCACAATATGGGGGAGACAGGCTCCAGGCAGGTTGATCTCCCTTAGTCTTTGGCTGGGAGCTGC
>BDUI01000339.1:268363-282454 GCA_002335545.1 Apodemus speciosus | reverse complement strand
TACCATGATTACTACATTACATGTGAGTGCACACCCGCCCACCACTGCCTCTTTCCCCAGGCTTGGCTCTGTCTTCCTGCAGCCCCCTTGCCTATGGGTAGACAGCTTCTGAGTGATACAGTGGTACCACGTGCATCCATTACAGTGCGGCCTGATCTGATCCCAGCCTGACCGTAGAATTCTGTCCCCAACATTCAGAACATGGCAGCCTTCCTGGGCTCCGGGGCACGGATGGGAAAGGCTTCCTATCCTTGTGGCTTTCTCTTCCTTTCTTGAGAATGGCAGAGTTGGCAGAATCCTTTGAGATCTGCCAAATTTACTCCCTCATTCCTCCCCCACACACCCTTGGGGTGGGATAGGGTGGGTCTAAGGCCCCCAAAAGTGAATAGGGCTGAGCATGTAGTGCAGTGGTAGTGTGTGACTAACATCTGGGAGGCCCTGACTCACTCTTTAGCCACCATCGTCCTCCTCCTCCGGTCCCTCAAAGAAGTGCCTGGGACCCTTGCCTCAGATCACACAAGGAGTGGATGGGGTGATACAGAGGCTTTGGCCTGGCTTGCCTCACAGTTATGTAGGCTTCCTTCCAGTCTAGGACAGAGCCCTTCTAGTGCTACCAGTGCCATTGGTTTGGGTCTGAGCAGCATCTCCGAGGAAGAAGGCGCACCTTAGTGTTGCCCCCAAGACCAAGGCCTGGCCACAAGGCGTGCCCTAAGCAGAGGGGCTTCGTCCCTTCCTACGGGGAGGGAGGGAGGGAGGGAGGAGCTGTGTGCTGGGCTCCACTGCTGATTGTCGTCCTTGCCTCTCTCTTGAAGAGAGACAGAAAGTCAACTGCAAACTCCTGTTTCTGATTTCTCTGCCTTTTCCTACAGCAACATCCAATGGGAGCCTGGAAGGGCTGGAGAACCGGGAGGGAGGCGTGTGCCGCACGCGCACTATGAAGATTGTTATGAAGGTTGGCCAAGGTGAGTGCCCGCCAAGTTCGGCCCTGGGACACTGGTGTTGCCAGTTGCCTGGGCTATATCAGTAGTGGGGAAAGTAGTCAGAGGGTTAGAGGGGCAGAGCTCTTAGTATTTAGGCCATTCTTAGGAGGCCACCCAGGCTGGCAGAGTCCTCCCTCTGATCTGTCTTCTCTCGGCCCTCAGATCCAAATGCTGTGACACCTGAGCAGTTGACTACGAGCCGGCCAAGCAAGGAGTCAGACAACACTGTCAAGACAGCCACGCAGGCCCCTGGTCGGGGACCCCAGGGTGACTCTGATGGTAAGCATGGTAAGTGGATATCAGTATTCTGCAGAGGGCTCTCCTCGGGCATCCTCTCCGCCCTGTGCCTGACGAAGTACCTGCTGCCTGCCTCCTCCTGGAGAGGAGATATCCCGATATCCTGGAGATAGACGGGCTGTCTGTCTCCAGTGAATGCGGTGGCAGCAGGAACCCAGATAGTTTCTTTGGATCCAAGGTGGCATTGCTTGCTGCCACCATGTTGACTGCAATTGTCTCCTGACTGACCATTGATTCCCTTCCCTTTCCTCAGAGACTGTGAACCAGGAAGAGAAGAGTGGCCCAGGTGCAGGTGGTGGCGGCAGCGGGGACTCCGACAGCTTCTTCAACTCCAAGGTCGCACTGTTCGCAGCTGTAGGCGCTGGCTGTGTCATCTTCCTGCTCATCATCATCTTCTTGACAGTCCTACTCCTCAAGCTCCGCAAGCGACACCGCAAGCATACACAGCAGCGGGCGGCTGCCCTCTCGCTCAGCACCCTAGCCAGCCCCAAAGGGGGCAGTGGCACAGCGGGCACTGAACCCAGCGACATCATCATCCCCTTACGGACTACAGAGAACAACTACTGCCCCCACTATGAGAAGGTGAGTGGGGACTACGGGCATCCAGTCTACATCGTCCAGGAGATGCCACCTCAGAGCCCGGCGAACATCTACTACAAGGTCTGAAGGCCCCAGCATGGCCTCAGGCCCCACAGGACACATGGCCTGGATCGGCCTCTCCTTTCTCCCCCACACCCCTCCCCTTGCCAGCTGTGCCCACCTTTGTATTTAGTTTTGTAGTTTCTTGGCTTTTATAATCCCCTTTTTCCTGCCCCCTGGGCTTCGGAGGGGGGTGCTTGTGCCCCCAATCCCCATGCTCTTGTGCCTTCCCCCTCTGGCCAGGCCTTTGGGCTCTGTGGGGGTGCCCTTTCTCGGAGGGCAGGGTTGGACACTGACGGACTGCAGGCAGGGAGCTAGCCCCCTGGCCCTGCCCCCTCCTCATCCCCTCACCCATCCCTGGACTGTTCGTCCACCTATCATCACTGTTTTTAATGCTTTTGTGTTGATTTTTTTTTTAGCTGTCAACTCATTTTCATCTGTTTTTTGAGAAAAAAAATGGGAAAATGTAGCAGGCAGCCCCTCTCCGGGCTTTCTGAGCCTGGCCTGACCCAGTATAAGAGGGCCTGGGGCAGGATGTGACCAGCCAGGAAACATAGGATGGCATTTCTTTTCTAGACTCCTCAGTAGTTCAGGGGAGTGGGGGAGGGTAGGCCAGGGCTATTTCTGCCTACCAGGAAGAGGACAGCACCACCCTCCTTTTCGGACCCTCCTGATACAATGCTGTTCCTAGCAGCGGGCTAGTGACTACCACCCTTCTACCAAAAAAAAAAAAAAAAAATCCTTTCCTTGTGGGATTCTTGGGCATCTCCTGCCTCCTTCACTCTCACGGTAATTAATGTCTTAATTGGCTGTTGCCTGGGGAACAGGAGAGCTGCTGCAGGCAGATGACCTCATGGGGGGTGGAGGGAGGTGAGGTGCCCAGGTGGCTATTTGCCCTGCAGAGCTGGGAGTTTCCCCCCCACCACCCTGTTCTCGCCTCACCTTTGGCATGTTTGGTTCAAGGTGGAGATCTGAGCGGGTGGAAGGCCAGGTGGCCTGCTCGTTCCCTGGGTTCTAGTACAAGTAAGCACACACACACCCCCACTCACTCAATGTGGCTCCCCCTGCCCCCCCTGCCCCTAGTTTTGAGCTGGGGCCTGGAAAGAGGAAGAGGCTGCTTGGGTCTGGGCCAGCCTGCAGTGCACTTTGACCTCAGCTCGTTGCCAGCGCGGCGGCTAACAGACTGCCACTCAACTGCGCCTTGCAGGCGCTCCCGGGGCTGCCGTGGAAGGGGCTGGCCCTTCCACCACCCACCTCCACACTGCCTCCTGGCCGGCTGCCCACCCCAGTGCCAGGTGGGAGAGGGAGCAAACCAGCCAGCCCCTTCCAGGTGGCAGTCGGAAGGGATTTTTGTTTTTGATTCTGTTGCCATTTGTGTAAATACTAGTCTTTTTTGGAAGAAATAATGTAAAGATGTTTTGTATAAACTCTGAATTATTTTCTTGTTGCTTTTTTCTTAGAAAAAAAATGAGAACTAAAAAAAAAAAAAGAAAATTAACCACATGGAGAAATGAGTGTAAACTAGTGTCATGATGTCGGGGAACGAGGCGCGAGAGTGTGTCTGTGTGTCTGTGCCTGTACTTGTGTGTGAGAGAATTCCTTTGCCAAACGGGAGATGATCAGGGCCGGTGGCTGTCTCTGGGAAGCAAGCTGTTTAAAGCGCCCGTGCCCTTCCTGCCGCTTTCTACCTCCTAAGTATCTCGGCCTCCTGGTTCTGCTGCCTGCCGTGGAGCCTGAGTCCGCCCCTCCACCCCAGCCATCCCATCCCCTCTGTGGTACAGAACATAGGCATCTGCCCTGGCTGGCACCAGGCTCAGCCAGAAAAGGTTGATGGAGATGGGGTGTTCCCATGGGGAACCTGGGTGTGTCTCCAGGTACTGCCACCACCTGCTTGGGACTAAATGTGGAACCGGATGGCAGGCCCAGCCCTGTCCTGCCCCAAGATGTCTGGAACTGGAGAGAACTGACGTCCAGAGATGGCCCACTGGGCACTAGGGGTAACTTCACAGTGCCCATTTGGCCTCTCAGCCAAAACAATCTTCCTTTTCCTGTCTTCACAATGGGGACACAGCAGAGGTGCCACCGTGACATACTTGGTTCCTTCTGGCTGGCAGTGGAGGCCCTAAAGCTAGAACAGCAATGAATGCCTAGGCCCCCTCCCACAAGCCGATGAGGAATTGGCTCGTTCAGGTCCGAAAGTGTGCTGAGGGTCCTAAACAGGGTTCACTTGCCATCCTTTGACAAGAGGTACAGACTGGCAGGGCCCAGAGGAGCCTGTGAGCCTTTCTAGGGACCGCCTCTGGCAACGGCTAAGACAGCTATCAGGGGAGGAGGACAAGTGAGATCCCACCAGCTAAAAATGGGTAAGAAAGTGACAGAGGGAAGGAGGAGGAGGAGGACGGAAGGGTGTGAGGAAGGGATCCAGTGCAGGAATCCCACTGGAGAGCAGGCAAGGAGCAGGCCCAGCTCCCAGGGAAGTGGGGAGCACATTGAGAAGGAAGGGGAGGAGGGCCTTGAGACTGTGGGACTTGCCAGGGGAGGGGAAAGAGGCTGGTCTAGAATAGGGCTGGGCCAGCCTGGGGTGCTGCTGGAGCCAACTGGGGCAGAGTCTGTTTATTTGGTTTCTCATTAACCAAAGGAAGTGCTTGGATCAGATCAGGCCTCTGCTGTTTGACTGCTTGCCCAGAGTGAGGCCCAGCCTGAGCTGGGGGTCTCTGACCAGGGCTAGCTCTGGACAGATTCTTGTCTCTGACCTCAAGTTGGGTGAGCCTTACCTAGACCTCCCCAATAGTGTCCTTTAGCAGTCCCCTAACCTGGCCAGGGTTGGCAATTGTCTTTGCCTCAGTGGTGATGGAGTGAGGTAGGATCCTGGAAGTAAGATACAGGGGTGTAAAGGAAAATGAGTAGGAGGAGACCAAGGAAAGTCTGGCAAGGTGCTCCTGGCCTGAGTGCTGCGGCTGGTGCTCCGGGTAGTAAGCAGTGCCCTTCACCAGGACCTAACTGCACTTTGTCAAGTATGTAACACGACCCGTCTCTCTTGAGCTGCTGGAGATGCTCTGTGAAGATGGCAGGTAGGGAAAATTACTTGCCTCATATTTGATGGAGTGGGGGAGGGGGGGTGCTGACTTCCCTAAAAATACACGCCAGGTGAAGAGGGTCACAAGGACTCAAATAAGAGAAGTTCCCTGACTGGGAAGCAGGTGACTCCCCCATGCCTCACTTCCCCCATTTGCCTCTTCCTTGCCAGCCTTGAAGAACATGAGTCCTTCTTACCCAGTTCCCTCACCTTCCTGTCTGGGTCAGGAAAGGGCCAGGCTTAGTTCCAGGGAGGCAGAAGGGGTGGTCCTCTAGTGGTGCAGCTCCAAAGCAGCCCCACCCTCTCCTCTCCTTCCTGTTCCAGCTAGGCCCAAGCTCCTGGTGAGTCAGGGATAGAGGATACTTCCCAGGTGAGGGCGGGGCTGCCTGGCTTCCTCTGCAAGCAGAACCCAATTGACCTGGGAAATCAAACCAAGCAGGTGCTACCCAGGCCTGGCTTCCCCAGAAAGGGCCAGGCTGGCTTTGTAGAATTTGAAGGCCAAAGCTCCTTTGAGCTTGTTGAGACCCAGTCGATTTTAAGAGGTTAGGATGCATTTCCAATGTTTGTGGGATGKGGATGGCTCAGGATCCCTCTGAGCAGGGAAGTAAAAATGGGTCGAAAAATCAAAGGAGGGTTGCAACCTGGGGATGTCCTTGGTTGGACAAGTGGCCCTCTGACCAGCTGGCACCAATCACTCTTGGAAATCTAACCCATCTACCTGGACATGTAACAATCCTAGTGACACCCAACTCAGTCAGCCTAAGGAGTGTCCTTGTCCATCTGCTGCTGGTGGCACAGCTGGCCATCAGATCTTGGCTCCTCCCTTGGGAGACAGCTGAGAAGGGGAGCAGCACTTGCCCAAGGTAGAGGTCACAGAGCCCCAGGCGAGAAGGATTGAAGGCCATAGGGGAGAGAAATCTCGCAGGTTTTGTTTCTGGTGGTTGATTATTCACCTGGCAAAGAAAAGGGGAAGAGAAAATGCTGGAGGTTATGGGGAATGAGGAATGTAAAGGTCTGTGGCAGGTAAGAGGTTTGCCAAGGGGCCTTTTGATCCAGAGGAAGGAACCCCAGGCTTTGAGCCACTGGATGTCTGAGGGCCTGGCCCTGCTCTGCCAAGACTCCTCTTTTGACCAGGCCACTGTGCGCAGTGCGTGTGTGTGCTTGTGTGTGTGTGTGTGTGTGTGTGTGTGTGTGTGTGTGTGTGTGCATTGTCCTCTGATAATGTAGAGGTAGTATGAGATTTGTTCATTTTCCTTAAAGCAATCCTAGCGATAAACAGCATAGATGAGATCTCTGCTCCCAGGCTTCCCATGTTCCCGGAGTCTTTTCGTACTTGGCTGAATTATTTCAGCTCACTGTGTGACTGGGTGGTGGGGATGTGAGAGGCAGATTAAACATATGCAGATTCAAAACTGGGCTTCTAAAGTCAGTCTTTCATTCATGCATGCATTTTTATTTATTTATTTATTTTTTTTATTTTTTTGCCAACAAATGTTGTATACACGGCACACTGAGGCTTCTTCAGTGACAGCGTAGTGGAGAGTTTGGCTTTCCAGGGTTCTGCGTGCAGTTTTCATCATAACCGACCTCTTGCAAGGTTCCTAAGAGGTTATCCTGCTGCCCTCATCCTGGTCTGCTGCTTCCGGGGCACCTCCCCCCACCACAACCCCAAACACCTCCTTAGCTTATAGGAAGGAGCAGCGCGGCCTCCCTGCCCCAGCAGCCACACTGAAGGTGATGGAAGAGCAGCTGGCTTCTGAAGAATTCCCCATCCTCTGTCCTGATCCCTAGGGAAAGGGTCCAAGGAACAGATCCAGGTTCTGGGAGAAAAACAAACAAAGGTAGAACCTTTGTTTGTGGCTGAAGTGGAAGAGCTATCATTGCCTTGTCATCTTTCCAGTCCGAACCTCTCATGAAGGAACTGAGGCCCAGAGTCTAGAAGACTCTTCCCCAATGATCACAGAGGAGCACACCTCTTCTGTCCTGCTGGAGACAGAGACAGGGATGGGTGGGAGGGGACGGAGGAGAAGAGGACACCAGAGATAGGGGGCAGGTGCACACATCAAAGGACTGCAGGGGGCTGAGCCAAACACATCTACATATACGTCATGTTTATATTGACAAACTGGGTGAGTTTGTTCAAGGTGATTACCAAAACTGCAGAAGAAAGGGTGGCCCCGGGGAGATTAAGGCCTGGTTCAAAGCTGACTTAGAAAACACACTAACTGAGCCTTTCTCCCTGGAGGTTACTCTCCTGGGGGCACCTCAACAGAGCCCCGAAGCCACTCATCAGCATAACAGCTTGACAACATCTGTAAGGGCCTTTGACCCACCCGCTTGTGGCACAGACTGTGAATTGGGCAATCCAAGGCTAAGCAGAAGCTTAAACATGCTGTGGCCTCCCCCTCTTCCCTGGAGGCTGAGCACTACTGTCCAGCCTCCTCTCTCGGGCACACTTTGGGGGCAGGCTCCCTCCACCCCCCTACCAGGCTGCTTGGACTCTTCTGGCCAGCCTGACAGTTAGCTGTCCCTGCCCTGCCTTCAGTTCCTCTGCACACACTAATAGCCATGGTACTTACATGCTTTCACATGCAAATTGCTATGGAATTCTCAGCCCCTGCCGGTGCCCCAGCCCCCAAGGCCTCCCCCTGGGCAGATTCAGAGAAGAGAATGGAATCTTTCAAGCTGTTGGGGGCGTCTTTTTTTTTTTTTTTGAGACCTTGGAGTCCAGCCCCCTTTTTAGATGGATGGGAAAACTGAGGCCCGGAGAGGGGAGACAGGAACTGCCCAAGTCCCGCAGAGAGTTCACCGGACTGGCCCTCACCCAGGTCTCCTGACTTCCAGTCCATTGCCTCTTCAACACCCACCAGACGCCCCTCCCATCTGGCTTGCATCCTATGGGCGCAGGGACGCCCCTCTCTGGCGCTTTTAGTTTCTCCTAGGCACCCCTCCGTGGGGCCGAGGAGTGTGAAATCTGGAAAGGAAAGGCCAGAGGTGTCTGTGACTTAGGGCATCGCCGAGGGAAGGAAGCCATTGTTCTTTGAGACAGGCAGCAGGAGGGTTTGCTAGCTGGTCTCTTTGCCTCCAATTCCCTGATCCAGGCTAAACTAAGCCTCCTCTAGCCCAGCAGGCTTGCCGAGCCCCCAACAAGCCTGCTCGGTCAGAGGCCTCTGTGGTCTCCCCTGCCAGGTGTGTGCATTCTCACCGCTCCAGTGAGTTCTTACCAGCAAAGCCTGGGCCCTGGGAGGTCCTGAGAACCCTGGTCCCAGCTTCGGTGTGGGAAAATAAAAAGAAAGGAAAAAAGGGAAAGAAAAAAAACCCAACTCCCTTTCCTTCAGTTTAGTTGAACAAGGTGGAAGACTTTTCTGAAATGAACTTTACAAGGAAACAAACAGAAACACTAAAGGAGGAAAAGAGAGGAAGCTCCTTGTCCATCGGTGCTCCCGTTCCACATTGGCAGTCATCCCTCCCCTCCTCAGGGCCCTGGGATGACTTAGAGCTTGCCACGTCCTTAGCATCTCACGGTTATCCTTCGCACCACACACGGCTGCTAAAGCTGTGTGCCCAACACCACCAAGCCACTCATGGCACCCAACCAGGGAAGACTGAGCCCTACACCTTGGTGCTTTCCACACACATGCCCATCAGCCGGATATCCCTGGCAAGTTCCTACTGATCTTTGCTGTGTGAGAGACCCTCATGGAGGCGAGGCTGGTACTCTGCTGTGCTTTCCCGGGATCACATCTGCACCTAGGTCTGCTTAGACTAGATGGTGTGCTTGTAGAGGGCAGGAACCTGGTTCCAACTGCATCTCGCCTTGAGGGATATGCTGCATCCAGCTTAGCACAAAGGCAATGTCAACAAACCTTTGAAATATTGATTCAATTGAAAGGGCTTGGCTGGGCTGGGACAGCCATCCACTGCACACATTATTGTCCAGCCAATCCAGGAATGCAATGTCCTATTATATTACCCTGCAATAAACACTAACATTTATTGACTACTTATTATGGGCCAGGCACCTTGCTCAACCCTGCCTGTCATTCCTTCATTGACACCTCCTGTTGGACTAGTGTCGCACTGAGGTCCCTATCAGAGACAGGACTATGATTAGCCTGTTTTATGGTTGAGGAAATAGAGAATCAGAGAGAGCGAGCAAGAGAGAGAAAGTACCTTGCTTTCAGAAACATGACTAGAAAGTTAGAAAGCATGGATTTGAACCCAGAAGACCTGACTCCAGAGTTCAAATTTTAGACTAGTGAAGCAAAATGCTGTTTTCAGCTTGATGGGGGCTAGATTCTAGGGCTACATGGTTTCAGAAGTACTGCTGTGTGGTAGTTTGGAGCCTAGCATCTGGATTAGACGACTGTGGTTCACACATCAGCTTTGCCATGTTCTAGTGAGAAATTGTCAATCAAGTCATTTAAACTGCTGCACTTCGGTTTTTACATCCAGCAGCTAGGAGTGTGTGAGGCTTCCCCCTCACAGACTGCGGTGAGGAGTAAGGAGGACAGAGGTGGTGGCCAGCAAACTCTTTCAGGCCTCAGCCCTGGGGCTTAGCAAGATTTGAGACGACTTCCAGGTTACGGTGCCCCTTGCAAAAGCTTAGAGTCTGGATCCGGAGACTTGCTTCTAAATGTGACTCTGTCACAGACACCCAGATGTCATCTCTTCTCTTCAGGCCTGCATTTTAACACCTGCTGAATAGGAATTGGACGGTGTTAGCAGAGCTCCTGTGGAACGAGCAGCATGTGTGCTTCACCGTGAGAATCTGCCAGTTTCCCACTAGACTGGATGCACCTCTGGGGCAGTGGGCTTGGGCCTTAGCAAAAGCTGGTCAATAGTGAATATGCGAACATATTCTCGACCAGCAGTCCCTCCTAGCCAGTCCCTTACATCCAGAACACCAGTTCTGGAGGAGTGGGCACATTAGCTCCCAGAATGGTGTAGAATTCTGGGAGGGCAAAAGGAATGCAGGACTCAGAGAGTGTTCCCTTCCCATCCTTTGCAAGGTCACTGGAGCTCCAAGTTCTATTTGCTAGGCTCTCCACAGTAGCTGGTTCCTTTCTGTACTGTCGCACTGATGAAGTTTGAACTGATAAGGCCTTTCTGAAGGCTACTTAGATAGTAAGAGTCAGTTTCAGGATCAAGAGAAGACCATGTATACTGGGGATGCTAGTCACAACTGGATGTATTTGAAGATGATGTTCTAATATCAAAAAGTTGGCACACACCTTGAAAGACAACTCCCCTGTGCCATTCCAAGTGCTTTTCATAACCGACCTATTCACACAAACACAGTACATATACAAAGCAGGCTAGGATACACACATGTGCATGTGCACACACACATACAGTACACATATGTATGTGTGCATGTACACATACCTCTAGTAACATATTTTTAAGTCAGCGCAGCATGTAATAAATGCCACCAACTGCCCCAGTTGCCCTCAGGAGTTTTGCATATGTGTCACTTGACTCACATGAAGAGCCTCTCAGCAGCTTGGCTCCCTCATGTATGCCATGGAGATGTTAGACAATGCCAACAGGTGACACGTGTCAAGCCCTTATAGAGTGCACATCATAACTGCTCCGTTTTATTATTGCAACTACAATCTCAATAAGAAAAGGACAGTCACAAGTCTGTTTGTCATTAAGCCATGTTCCCTCCAAGGGTAAGCACCACATTCTATTTTTCTGGTTTGATGCTCCACTGCCCAGTACAGAGCCAGACACATAATAGGTACTGAGTAAGTTTGGTCAAAGAATAAACTTTATCTAATGTGATGCCTTCAGTGTAGAGAAGAGGCCACCAAGGCTCCGGAGGGAAGAAGAGTTGAGACCTTCCACTGTGATCTCCTGGGACAGCAGGTACGGGCATCAGCCTACTAGATTCCTGGAGCTGGAGATCCTTGACTCTTTCTCATCTTTAGTCTGGGCTCCCTACGATGAAGGTGTCAGAGGCTGGGCCAACTGGGCTGCACCCTCCCCAATTGCTGCCCTCATTCCCTCTATCCTGGGCTCTAGTTTGGCCCAGCCAAACAGGAAGATTCATTAACCGTCTAAATATACAGAGCCTGTGGGGGGGGGGGGTCCATGTGCAGCCTGCAACAGAGCTGGGGTCCCAGTAGGGCCCAAGCCTGAGGCGGCAGCGCCGGAGTAGAGGACTGGCTGGGAAGGGGCCTGGAGAGGGAAAGCCCAGAGAGCAACTAAAGTGATGATTGATGGGGAGGTGAGTGGAGGCAGGCCGGCCCCAGGCTCTCAAACTCCAGTACAGTCCAACTTAGAGCCAACTATCACTGCAGCCTTAGTCACCCCCACCCAATCCTGGTCCCCACACCAGCAGTGGGGCCACGCCCCTCTCTGCATTATGGGGCCCTGGGCTTCAAAAGCATAGTGCCTAAGAGGTGGGCGGCTAGGGGTGGGGTGACTATCCCCAGGCTCCTGCCTGCTTATTATTGTAAGGGCGAGTTCTCTAATCAAAACTCCCCAATTACCCAAGGGCCCCTCTGATTAATATTCCATGATAACAGGAACGGGTCACATCTGGCTGCAGGAGCCAGAATCCGACACTCCAGGAGCCCTGTGATTGGTCGGCAAGAAGAATAATAAACTTCTTTTTTCCTTCCCCCCTTTCCCGTCCTTTCCATTCCAAGATTCCCTTTTCCTCTCCCTCATCTTCCTCAGGCCCGTGTCTAACTCTCTCCACTTGCATCTGAGGTCCTCACTATGCCCTTCGCCTTCTGTTGAGATACATGTCCAGGAGGTTCCATTGCAGGTCCTATTGTCCCTTTCTTTGTCAAGCTTGCTCTTTGATGTGGCAGCATCTCCAGCTAATGGAAATGGGGGAGAAACAGGGAATGACTTAGGGTCCTGTAAACACACCGTCTCATCAAATCTGCCTAAGCCTACAAGGCAGTTAGTATTCTCCCGGGTTATTGAGAGGGAACCTCTGTGGCTGAGAAAGTACAGGATTCACACAGGATCACACAGTCATTTAGTGACAGAGCTGGAGATGCCAACCTGGGGCTTTCTGCTTCCTTAAAGGCCACCCTGATTTGCTGGGGATGGCTTTTGTCCATGAATGTTCAGATAAAGCCAGAACCCAAGGACATTGCATAGAGCCATGGTCCAGAACAATCACTCTCCCAGGCATCTAGTGCACTGTACAGAGGATTTCAAGTTCCAGACCAGCCTAGGCTATAGAGTGAGACCATGTCCCAAGAAACAACCATCCGGTGAGACTCGGGCCTTGTCAAGAAGCTAGACAGGAAGCATTTCAAAAAGCAGTGGCGCTCTTCTGACCGCAGCTGAAACAAATCCTCTGTATCTGGAATTGGGGAAAGAATGAGCCAACAGCTTTTAGTAGAATCCCACACTGGTGAGGAGAAAGAGAAAACACTGACCAGTATCCACACTAAAAGGATAGCAGGGACTAGAGACTCAGCCCTAGAGCCGCTGCCACTTAGATGAACCCCTTCCATTTGCTGTCACGTGGATGATGATGTGTGGAAGAGGTTTCCCATAACACCCACATGCAAGGGACTGCCGACATGCCCTCCTTTGGTCTACCCCGAATGGACAGGGCCCAGCTGCCTGTGTTTATTCAGGCTTCACTAGGAGCCCTGCCTGGGTGGGGGTGGGGATCACAAGTAAGACTTGTGGCTGTTGGTGGTGACCAGAAAGGATT
Source organism: Apodemus speciosus (assembly GCA_002335545.1). Lineage (NCBI taxonomy): Eukaryota > Metazoa > Chordata > Mammalia > Rodentia > Muridae > Apodemus > Apodemus speciosus. The sequence goes on along the minus strand of BDUI01000339.1, from coordinate 269,769 downwards.
GTCCTTCAGCCAGCCTCTGACCAAGCTTACTCCAAACACATCACGGATCTCTATGGGAAAGAGGAAGGCAGTCCCTTGTGTCCCAGGGCCACAGTGATCTGGCACAGGAGGAGGGGGCAGGAAGGGCTTGGGGACAGACGACACTGTGTAGGCTGTATCAGTAACAGGAAATCAGAAGTTTGGTGGGCTGAGGGCATCTCCACCTGGCATTTTCACCTTGCTTCTGCCTCCCTTTCTGGTGCTCTCGCATGCAACCCAGAAATACCAAAGAGCTAACTCTCTAACTCACAGCAAGGTAAATTGGCGGCTGGGGGCGAGGGGACTGAGAGGCTAGACTAAGTCAGTGGCCCTTGGCTCTTCTACTTTGCCTCTACCTTGCTGCTTCTACGCTTCTGCTTGGTGCTGTCCTAAGCACAGCTGAGACAGAGCTACCAATGCCCACTTTCTAGCTAGCTTCCTGACAAGGCTTAAGCCCCACGGATGGCTGTTTCCTGGAACATGGTCTCGTTATATAGCCTAAACTGGACTGCGACTTGACATTCTCTTGCCTCTGTCTCCTGGTGTTCACAAGAAGTGTCCTGTTTTCCTTTCTCTGCTGGCAATCAAACCTTGAGCCTGCTAAGCAAAGAGTGCTCTTCGCCTCCAGTCCCATGAGACATAACTCTCGACACTGGAGAGTAGAGGCCCAGGTACACCTTTAAGAACTCCAGCTCTGTGTAGGGGAGCAGAGGCCCAGGCCACACCCACTCCTACTATTTTTTTCTTTCTTGTCTCGGTCCAGACCCCCATAGCCTCTCACTCTACCCCCTTGCCTCTGCTTTGTCTGTCCCCAAGACTCACCCTACTCTTTCTTATCCCTCTAATTGATCTTCTACACACTGAAGCCCTCCTTACCTTCTGCTGCCCCCCCCCCCCCCCCACATCCCAATGAGTTGCTTAAGTTCTCTGAGCCTCGGTTTGCTCATCTATGATGTGGGAGAAAAGTCACACCCAGTTTACAAGTGTGTGAGGAGGAGCAGAGAGCACGCCCACAAACTGCTCCGAGCCAGGTCTGAGGTCGCACAGCTGCTCAGTGCCACGGAGTAGCCTGCTCACAAGGAAACAGGCCAACACTGAGGGAGCGGTGACTGCACCAGGTACTCTTGTAAGCACGTCATGTGGTCATGTGAATAGTTTACGCAAGCTTCCCAACAATTTTACCTGGTACCAGTGCTTTTGTCTTATTTCTCGGATGACTATCTGAGGTATGGAGGTGTTATGCAACTCGGCACGGCTCACCTTGCTAGCAACCTGCAGAGCGCACAGCAAAGCCACATTGTCTGACTCTACACACATTTTTGCCCTCTCAACCATTCTCTCTCTCTCTCTCTCTCTCTCTCTCTCTCTCTCTCTCTCTCTCTCTCTCT
>BDUI01000339.1:248766-268327 GCA_002335545.1 Apodemus speciosus | reverse complement strand
TGTGTGTGGTTTGGTTTTTAGCTTTTGTTTTTCTGTCACCAGGTTTCTCTGTGTAGCCAGAGATCTGTCTGCCTCTGCCTTCCAAGTGCTGGGATTAAATCGATGGGTTAGCACTGCCGGAGGCATGCCATTTTAGAAGTCTCTGGCTCCTCGGGAGCTACAGCATGAACTCTAAATCCCCTCAAGTGCCACCCAATGTTCACCTTTCCTTCTCATTCCTCATAACTGCAATACACTGCAGGACTGAGGGCTTCCCAAACACCTAAGTGATTTGTCTGGTTCCCAGTCATTTCCCAGCAGCCCCCACCGCGTGGAATGACCTCCGGTTCCAGAAAACCCTGCTACCTGCCCACAAGCCTGTTTCTCTAAGGGCTTACATCTTAAAATGGGGTCAAGTCAGCACTTAGAGAGGCAAATGCAGTGTGGCCAGTCTTGTGGGTGGCATACAGACAGAGTCACTAAAGTGTCATCACCCTTGGAAAGCTGGGTAGACCGTTACAGCTGCTCTGCTGCAGAGGCCCTTAACCATGTGGGCACCCACCTAGTCCTGCCCTTTGGAATTATTCTTCTCAGCCCTTCTTCCCTGACCCAGATGCCAGGACTCTGCAAGGGCTTGTCTACCAAGCAAATGCATTTAAAACTATAAATCAGGGCTAGCAGGAAAGGCTGGTCTCCTGGGAAATCAGATACTACATTTAAGAGGTATATAGATTTTGCCACCCCCCACCTCTTCTGAACTTGACTTTGAATGACTCCATGTGACTCCTGGGCATGCTGGATGCTGGTGCTTGGCCCCCTGCAAGGGAGAAGAGAAAGATCAGTATTTTCCTCTCTGCTGTTGATATGCCTTTATTATCATGCTCCAGGATTGAGAGTAACAGACAATTGATCCTACTGCCCAATTATTGTCAGAAAGCAGGACTTAAGATCAACTACCCGAAACCCGAGATCGTCAGCGTTGGCAGACGGCCCCCAGCATTCAATTGGGTTTTCTCCAACAATTTAATACAGCAGGTCAAATCATTCAGTTACCTGCGGGTGCAATTTGCAACTAATTCATCTTGGAGGGTTCACCGGGAAGCTATATTGCCTAAATTAGATGTTCTAGGGGTGTTTTATTGAGAGTTTTTAAATGGCCACCGTGGCAATTGGTAACGCCTGCTTTGAAAGCATTCCAGACAGAAATAGCTGCAGGCCTGGCTCGATGGTGGGGGAGTTTAGCACATTGGAGACTTTGTAGACTGTTTTCAGGGGGGATGCCCTATTTGGGGTTACCCTCTGGGTCCTCTGTGAGCATCACCCCTAAGACTTCTTCATCTGTCTAACCCTTAACTTTTGCCTAGCTCTGGGAGGTGCCCAAGACCCTGCTACACAGAAACAACTCAAAACTCTCAAGGTGCAGGATTGCTTCAGAGAACTCAGTCCTGAAATGTCTGATGTGCCCGTCTGACTGCCGGCTCAGCTTGGGGGAAAAAAATTGTATTAAGCAGACTTCCTATGGGCAGGCTGTGAAGCCTCTGTCCTCAAGTCTCCTGCTCTCCTTAACGTTACGCATCGTAGCAGAGGGTTGCACACTGAGATTGTTGCAGCACACGTGACCTTTCATGAGGCAGGAGAAGATAGTAGCTGTCAACCTGGGCTTTAGTAGCATAGAGGCTTGGGTTTACCTCCTGTCTGTGTGTCGTTGGGCAACTGAGTCCACTAGACTTCAGTTTCCTTGGAATAGCAAAGGTAAAAATAGTGCTTGCCCCCTACATTTTCTTGAGGGGGTTTAATGCTTATCGTCATTTGTCATTTTCCTTGAATAGTTGCCGTGGGTCTTCATAGCCAGTGGATTGGAGGAATTGTCATGAGAAAATCAACAGGGTATTCTGTCGTGTAACAATGTCTCCCAGGGCCCACTTTGTGAAAGACCGAGAGAGAGGCATGCTCTGGAATCCTTGGTTAATGTCCATTTCCCAGATGCCTTCAAGCTTATAACTGACGCTATTTCCTTTACTTATGTGACTTTCTGCCAAGCCAAGGGCCAAATGCAGACTTCGACGGTTATAGAACCTTGCAGAAGGCATCTTGCATATGTGTATGTCACGCCCCTGGGGTTTATTATCTTCCTAGCCTCATTTTTCTTTATCTTGGTTTCTTTTCAAGTACATATTTGGTCATTTTCAATTTTATGGCATTTGTTCAGCTGTTCAAATCTTTTCCTGCACCACATGATATGAATGAGTGTTGTAAGAAGTGCCATCACATAATAAATGTTCACGGCTGCCAGTGCTTACTAGAGAATCGGTTGATTTAATCTCACAACTATGAGGAAGGGAGCATTGTCGTCACCACCCTTTACAGACCAGGGCATTGAGGTTCAACAGAACTTAAGTCACTACATCAAGCCTTCTGGCTCATGGTTCCAGGAATAGACCTGTGCTGGCTGAGTCGATCCTTTTCTAAGCTGTCTCAGATCCACAGAAGGCAGGTAGGTACAGAGGCACTATCTCTGGATGCACAGAAACAGGCGACAGATTAGATAGACATGCACAGGTACAGTGGGTCTAGATGGGAAGCAGTGAGGTAAGGATGTGACAGGGTTTTGTGTGTGTGATGAGTGGCCTCATTCAGGTGATAGAATTTGAGCCCAAGGCAAAAGAAGCTGATATCTCACCACACTCGATATCACCATAAGAAAACACTCTCTTCTGTAAGGCATTTGCTAATGTAGATGATAGCGCCTGTGTACTGAAGCCTTTATCAACCTCTAGTCCTTCATTCATGGCTCTGCCATGAAACTGCACTACGGCCAGACATCAGAGACATAAAGATCACTAAGACATGATGAGGGCCACCCTCAAGGGCCCTCTGACTCTCTGAGGAAGGTAACCATGAACCAAGATACCTCAGTTACCCCAACCCACAACTTCTTTAGCGAGTCTTGGAAGCACTGAGGCATTCGGAGGTCAGGATGGATCCAAGAGAGGCAGGGAGTCATCATGTCTTTGGAAAGTCTTCCAAGAGGGGAGTTGAGCGGAGGGGATGAGCTGATGATGGGGTTTGTGAGGTTTTGGGGGGGGGGAGGTGCTAGAACAGAAAGAGCAGAGCTACAACTGCAAAGGCAGGAGCACAAGAGAAGCTTCCTAGAGGGCAGGGCGTATGTTAATGGCCTAAGAGATGAAGCCATAGGGATGAGTGACTGAAGAGATCTAGGCATTTGGAGTACATTATGGAGCTTACTGGGAGAGGCCTGGCTGGGGTTGGGAGGCATGTCTGGTCAGCCTTCCATTTTAGCCTCTTTCATACAGTCAGAGCAAAGAGTTGGTACTGAGCCCCAGCCTATCACACATGTGGGTCTTTCATATAAACAACATGGAACATGTTCACAGAGAGCTTACTATCCTACATGGAAGGAGATACATGCATGATAAGTAATGAACACCGTACTCATTTATATACTATGAGAGAAGGTGATAAGAGCTACAAAAACAAAAGAAAAAAATTGGGCGCATAAGGAGAGGTAAGACTGAAAGGCAAGGAGGTTGTCTCAGGGTATGATTGAGACAATGATGATACTGAAGCAAAAATGTGAAGAAAGCAAAGGCCATGTCGGAGTTCATCTCGTATCTGAGTCCCAGCCTGTCATAGAGCCTGGCAGGAAACATGGGATTTCTGCTATGTCAGGTGAGAATCACCTCGGGGAGCTTCCGTATGCTCTTGTGCTCACCACTGTCCAGGCCCGTGCTGAGAAGATGCTACACGCATGGTTGACAGGCAGGGCCAACTAACTTGCATATTGTGAATCTTCTCCAGTATCCCTTCCCAGACCTCCAGCAGCCCCAGGACTCTTTGAGAAGCTGAGGAAGAGAAGACACATCTTCGAGGGTCTCTTGCTGACAGAATGAGCAGATCCAGGGAGGCTAAAACTGGTCTCTATGCTGGACCTGTGGCACCAGGGACACTGCCTCTACCTCCCACCACCGGGCATGAACCCATGGTCTGGAAGTGCTTGAAGAAAACCACGATAAACATTGAGGCTGTTTCCTACAGGACAAATAGGGAATTGGAAGGCCTGGGGAGCCCAAGGGCCAGTCTGGAGGGGCACAGTGGGGCGTTTAAAAGCACCTGCCATTAGCGTCTAGGTCTCCTGCCCTTCAAGTGTATCTTTGTTAAGCTGGAGCATTCGAAGGGTCCAGCTTGTTCTTTCCCTTACCAAAGCTTGGGAGTTTGTAACGAACTGTTCAAAACTAGTTACCTCTGGCCTCTGTGTTTCACGGACTTTCTCTTTGTTATCCCACCCAGTCTTTCTGCAACCCTGCCAGCGTTATTATTACCCCTAATTTCCTTGATGAGGAAGCCGAAGGTCAGAGAGATTAGGCGACCTGTCCAAGGCCACACACGTCAGGAAATTGGGCAGCTGGTCCATCTTTGGGGTTTAGCTACCATGTTATTGTATGTAGCCACAAGGTCATACACGTGTGAGATGGGAGCGGTTTGTGTGTGTGTGTGTGTGTGTGTGTGTGTGTGTGTGTGTGTGTGTGTAAGGGAGAGGGGGGTGGTTGTGTGTGTGAGTACGGCTGAATTTTTGGCTAAACAGGATTCCTGACTTACTTTCAGATCCTGTTTCATGCTCTGCCAGGGAACTGCTTGGGAACAGGGCAAATTCCCTGTGTGACCTTTTTCTGCCATGCCTCTGTGGGGGACTTGGTTCTCCTGAGCTAGAACCTGAAGAGCTTCACAAAGCAGGGGTTCTAAGGCAGTGTTTCCCAACTGTGTGGGCAAGGCTGACAGTCATCAGGTGCTAGGAACTTGTTGAAAATGCACACTCTTCGGGTTCCAGTCCAGTACTGCTGAGTCAGAGATGTGGGTGGGGCCCAGTGCTCACTGGTTTTAGCAAGCCCTTCACGGCTCCAGTGTGAACATGAGATAGGTACAGGAGAGAAGCCCCACAAAGGACTGGCAGTCTGTGCTTCTTTGTGAACTGACACTTAATGTTCAGGACACATTGCTTTTTTCAGTTTCCAAAGGAGCTCTTGTAATCTTCCCCAAGTCTGTCAGTGACAGGGATCCTGCCTCCTTCTCAGAGAGGAAGCTGGCATCCCTGGCTGCGCATAGCAGTATTCTCTGGGCACACGTAGCCTCCCTTAGAGCCTCCTTCGACCTTTTCCCCAAGCCAGCCGGGCTCCTCTGGAAAGAGAAAAGGGAAGGACGGGCAACTTCGCCTGTTCCCTCAAATCCTTCCCCAGCATTCCCTCCTTCCTGTCAGCAGCACCTGCAGAACAAGTTCCCTTTTCCCCAGGTGAGGTCACCTGGCATGGAAGAAGACAGGTGATACAGGAAGGAGGAGGAGGGTGCTTAGAGCTCAGTGGCCACTTTCTACAGGATACCCAGAAAGGGCAGCCTCAGGAGCCCTCCTCTCTCTCAGCTGGATATGGAAACTACTGGGACTGGTCCAGGACGCAAGGCACTGGCTCCGCGGCTCCTGGGGGCGGGGGTGGGGTGAGGGGTAGACTTCAGGCTGACTCCCATGCAGGCATATCTTTAATCCCAACCACAGGCCTTCTCTCAGGTCCCTGATAGAGAAACTGGGGGACGCTCTTGTCTAGCTTGCCAGAGGGGCTGGCAGTGACAGAATAGGACATGAAGATGGGGAATAGCTCGGCCCCCCAGATATAAATATACACATATCTAACAGATTGTGAGAGTGGGCTTTTGTCCAAAGCATATTGGCAAGCACTCGGTCCACTGATTCTCTACGGTTTGTGGCATCTTGGGGGGTCTACTGCTGTCTCACTAGAAGCCACAGATTCTTTCTGTTCCTTTTCCTCCCCACCCCCAATCTCTCCCCCCAACCCCATCTTCCTCCTTTTTGTTTGTTTGTTTTTGTTTTAGAGATAAGGGCTTTCATATAGCCTAGACTGGCTTTGAACTTGCCTTATAGTTCACCCTGAACCTGAACACACAGTCGTCCTACCTCAGCCTCATGAGTGCTGAGAGTACAGGCCTCTTGCCACTGTGACTGGTCACAGGCCTTTGAAAATGAGGGTTTTTTTTTAAATGCTTTCCTTTCAATAGTAAAGGTACTTGTTCTCATAAAGACAACTGTGATTTGCGAGTGAAAGGCATTTTCATAGCTGGCATTCAGTTGGAGGGTGTTCTTCGAGTGGGGACATGCAGATCTATACTGCATTGTAATTGACAAGAGATAGCTATTCAGAAGTCAGCGCTCCAGGAATTTCTGTCCTATGATTGGTAGATTATAACCTAAGCTCCAGAAGGACTCGCCTCATCCAGTGCTGCCAGGTTTCACCAGAGGATGCTAATGGCCCAGAGACAGTCAGGTACTTACTTGAGGTTTTTCCAACACATCCAAAGAGGACACTGTTAAGGCCAGGTTCCTGCAGGCCAGCCTAGGAATCACCTCATTGCCCTCTGAAGGGTTATCTTGGCCTGTTTTCTGAAGCTATAGCAGAGCACTTAACACTGGATGATGGTAAGTGGACAGAAATTAATTACTGTGTGATTCGGAATGTCTGGGAAGTATAAACGCAGGGCACAGGCGTCTGGAGAGGGCTTGCACACTCTGTCATCTCCTGGTAAAGGCAGAAGGGCAAGAAAGGGCAGGAATGAGAGAGCAAGAGGACGCCAAGCTCACTTTTATAACAAGCTGATCTAGACACACCTACTCGTGTGATGACGGCACAAATCCACCCATGGGGACCAAGTGCAAATGACCTTCTTATTAGGACCCATCTCCCCACGCTGTTGAATGAATTGAGGATGTCATTCTCAACACATGAACTTCTGGTGATATTCAAACATTTGCAAGGACAGAATACAGTATGTGCCCATGATGTCACCACTATAGGTTTCTGTCTTTTTCCTACTTCCCAGGACTGTGTGTATCTGTTTGACTATTGTTGGTGTGCCAAAATACCTGTCCGAAAACATCCTACTAAGAGAGGGAGGATTTCATTTGGCTCATGGTTTTAGAGAGGACAGTCCTTAGTCCTCAGCTCCATTGACTCTGGGTACATGAAGAGGCAGAAACTCATGATGGCGGGAGTACGAACAGTGGCTCTGCACCTCACAGAAGACCGGAAACAGACAGGAGGGCGGGCGTCAAGAGCAAAATACTCGGAAGGACTCACCCCTAGTAACCTAATTCCATTAGTGTGTCTTCACCTCCTTTCATTTTTAGAACCTACCAAAACAATACGACTAGCTAGAGTCCAAGTCTTCAATACTTGAGTCTCCCACAACTCCTTATATGCGAACTCTAACAGACTGCACACACTGCAGGAAGATCTTAAGCTCGTGTTAATCTTATAAAAAGATCCAGCTACCCAGAGGATAAATGGGGCAGATGGGATTAAAACCTTTGTCACTGTTACCACTGTGTCTCTGTTCTAGGACAGATATGTATCTGCGGTGCTTTTATTTTGGGGAAGGGGGGGGCTAGGGTTCAGAGAATGACCTGTGATGACAGCCTTCCTTTCAGTTTTTAATGAATGAGTTTATTACAAGTATGGCAAGCAAAAAATAAAAGCTCAAACGGCAAGAAGCTGATAGATAGACAACCATCACCATCAAATCAAGTGCAAACAACTGGAATAGCTCAATTGAGAGAGCAAGTAAAAGGGATCTCATCCAATTCGGGGCTTACAACACCTAGCAGAACTTGACGAGGAAGGAAGCAGCCAAGCCGCAGCGCCTGATTGAGAGTCTTTCCATTGATTGGCTTTTGGCTTCTAGTTCCCACTGCAGCCATATTTCCATGATGGGCTAAACAGTAGTGGCCTGTGTTTGGGAATGGTTTACCTTCCAGCTGTTCTCAAGGGCGTGGCAATTTTACTCATAGGCTGCTTTTATGTCCTTTCTCCCCGTTACAGAATTGGTGTGTGTGTGTGTGTGTGTGTGGGAGGGGGAGCAGCTTGCCTCAGGACAGGGCGTTTTAGAAGACACTGAAAATAAGCATGTTGGCGTTTGGGTCAAGTGCGCCCTATTTGCCTTCAGAGTCTGCTTTCAACAAGCTTAAACAGTACACGACAATTTTATTAATAGTGTATATCATATCTCCACTCTGACTCGTTCTAGCTGGATGGTAAATGATGATGATGATGTGCAAACCTTAAAAATGATGGCGTGCCTCACAAGTCTCTGAAGTGGATGTTTGCAGCTACATTTTGTAGATTGTAAAAGTGGGAGCAAAGGTCAAGCCCACTGGTTGTAGATGGGAGAGCCCAGCACACTGATTCTTGAGCTCGCTTTCTTTGCATTCTTTGCTTTCCTGTGATCATCACATTAGCCCTGGAAAGGAGCCAGGATGTGTCATCTGTCCCCCCCACCCCCGTGGACAGGAGAGGAAGCTGTTGTTCAGAGAGGGGGGCAATGAGATCACAGGGTCTGTCCAGCTCCCAGTACAGTATCTCTTCTCTGTCCCCTACCCCATCCCATCAAAAAGTCAAGGCCTGGAGATCTTTGAGGATTTGGGTGTATGTCAGGAACAGGTTTGTCAAAGATTAGTGACAGTGGGACGTTTGTGGAACTCACAAACTGATCAGAAACTATTATCTCCAGTTGGTGGTTTCCCATGTAATAGTCATCTGCACGCCATCCCAGGAAAGCATGCTTTCTGCAGCCCCTGAACGTATTCATCTATTTGCTAGATTGGAAATCATCTATTTTGGGAAGAACAATTTGGGAATCCATTTTCCCTCTTCTCACCATGTTTACTAAGCAATGTTGCTCTAACCTCTGAAATCTTACCTGTGGTTCTAAGTCAGTTGCCCCCACCCCCCCCCCGCAGCAGGTGAATTGAGATGGAAATGTTTCCATTTGCTAGCTTTGGCTTCTGGAAGTTTGGGAAACCTTTCAATGCAATGCCATCTGCTCTTCAACCCAACTTCAACTTTAGCTCACATGTTTGTCGATGTCAATATATAACCTATTTCAATGTAAGTAAGCCTCTTTTGCTGAGTATCTTCTCATGATGGACAAAGGGCCATCCCTGGAGATGCCACTTGCCGGCAGAACTGGGGTATGGTTTCAGAGACAAGCTTARGCTGATTACTATCCTTGAAAACATTGATGAGGCAAATGCGACACAGMGGACACGATGGCTGTAAGCAGGTAGTATGAAAGCACAGACTCAAAAMGCAGAAGCAAAGGGCCGGGCCGATGGCTCCGTCAGTAAAGGACTGATGCGCAAGCGTTAGGACTCAAGTTCAATTCCACAGAACTCAAGAGAGGAAAAAAAAAAAAAAAACAAAGCTGGAAATGGTCCACGACTGTACAGGACTGGAAAGATGGAGACAAGAGGATCCTCGGGGATTTGGGGTTAGTGCCTTGAAAACAAGGTGGACCAATAACAAACATTTCATGGTAAAGRTGCTTGCCAAGCCTTATGACCCAGTTCAGTTCCCAGAGCCCACGTGCTAGAAGGAGAGAGCCAACCCCTCCACAAGTACAGTGGCATGAATGTACACACTCCCCCACACACAGAGACAGAGACACAGAGAGACACAGAGACAGAGAGACACAGAGGGGGAGGGGGAGAGATGCATATACATTGAAAGGCACTCTGGGGGTGGGGCCTGTGGATTCCGTCATGACTCCTCAGGCTTACTCTCTAAAGCAGTAAATAACTGGGCTCCCGTGCCTTCTCTGCTTACAGTCACTCTATTTGCCAAGAACCCCAGGAAGGGAGATGGGGAACTCTAGTCTCTGCCAGCAGAGAAATGATTAGTCTAAAGTCACAGATAATAAATTGAGACGGACGTGGGAGCTGGGCAGCAAAATGTCAGCAGGCAGCAACAATTGTTCTGCACCTACTTTCTGCCCGTTAATTACTGACCAGCTGCAACTGATGGGCAACGAGGCCGAATTCCATCACTTGAGAGGCAGTAGACACAAAGGTTTGAGCCAACAAGAGTGAGTCCAAAGTCTGGCTCCACTGTTCGGCCGCCCTGTGGCTTTCAGCCTCAGCCTCCAACTTTCAGAAGGCACAGCTGCATCACCTACAAATATGGACACTGATTACCACACCRTCGCCATCCTGGAGGTACATAAAATGCCAGGTATAAATGTGTATCTGACACTGTATATGTGGTCTTGTCACATATTTTTAAAAACAAAGCCTCACTATGTAGCTTAGACTGACCTTGAACTCAAAAGTTTTCTGCCTAAGCAGCTGGCTTTGCAGGGATACGCCACCATGTCTTCCGTCTTACTTCATTTCCATATAAGCAATCTTATAACCCATGCGACAGATGAGGAAAGCGAAGAGAGAGATTATACCATGTGTCCATGATCACACAGAAAACAATGAGGACAGAATTTGAGCTTGGGCATGCTGGACCCATAACCTTTGCTTCTTTTTACTCTTATTGGAGGGCCGCACACCAGTGAGATGGTCGGCTGGGTCAAATGCCTAGCAAGGACCCAGTCTTACARTACATCGAGGGCCGTCGAGGATCATTCAGACGAAGCAGGAGAGCACAGGGAGAAGGGAGCAGCTGTGTCCMCCCCCTGAGTGGTTCTMCCCCCCCCCCCCCGCGCTAAGCACTTCTAAAGTGGGTATATCCTTTTGAGTTCCGAACTTTTTATTTCCCGCCCCCCCCCACCGCTGCACCCAGCTCTCCCAGGTCAGGGCAGACCTTTTTTGCCCCTCCATACAGCCTGTCTGGGCCAGTGTGCCTCCCCAGCCCGGGTGAGACATTAAAAATTGAAACTTCCTTTGAAGAGAAAACAGTTTAATAAATGCTCCATCCATTTTTCATGAGAGGAACAGGGCACGGATCGGGGGAGGGAGAGACAAGGTGGAGACAAGCAATAGTTAGGCAGTGGGAGTCTTGGGATTCCCTGATGGGGCGGGCTAGTCTCCCTCCTCTCCCTCCTCCTTGTCGATAGGGCCTCTTCTAGGCTTTCTCTTGGGAATATCTCTGCCTTCTCCCAAGAAGATCCTGGCTGTACTTCCACAGACCAAGGAGAGTTCTAGGTGACCTATGACCTATGAGACCTGCCTTTACACCAGAGTAAGATGAGGCCTGTCACTTGAGCCCTGGCCACTCATGATGCAGCACTGGGCTAGAGGCCCTTGGATAGACATTGGATAAGTGCCAGGTCTCCTGTAGAAGCCTAGCAGAGACGTTTGGGCAAGAGGGAATCAGAGCAAGCCTGTTCCAAACCCAGGGTCTCATTCTTTGGACCCAGGAGCCTGTCTAATTAGGAGAGAAAATTCATTTACTCTGCTCTTTCTTATCTCCCCCACTTCTCCCATGGCAGACCCATCCATGAGAGCGATCCCTCAGCCTGACCCTGCAGGAAATACGTGTACCCAGGTTTAATAGAAAGGGGTATCTGCCCTAGAGCTGTTTGTAGGCATACTACTTCTCCGTGTGTGTCTATCTGTGTCTCTCTCTGTGTATCTCTGTCTTTTTCCCTGTCTTCCTTTACTTCTTTCTTTATCTCTCATGTGCATTCGCATGCGCGTGCGTGCGTGCGTGCGTTCGTGCATGCGTTCGTGCGTGCATGCGTGTGTGTGTGTGTGTGTGTGTGTGTGTGTGTGTGTGTGTGTGTGTGTGAGAAACGTGGCTTTGGGATGTGAGTAGTGTCCCTATTTGAGCACAAATGTTCCTGTCACTCCCTGCTGTGAACACACATAAGCCATCCCTCTGCACGCACACACTAAAGGGCAGACGGGATGGGTAAGGTATATGAATGACCGCAGTGGGAAGAGAGGAAAGGAAAACAGATACCAGAGAACTGACCAAGTTCAAGCGCCTGAAAGGCCAGCAGCCCTGAGTAGGCCGCCTGCAGCTCCTTTGGTTGGGCCCTAGGAACAGAGAAAGGACTTACTTCCAGATCCTGGCCAACTGAGGCAGGCAGTGGGGTGTGCGCATGTCTGTTGGCATACAGGTAGGACTTCTACTTTGCTAGTCTGGTCAAGAGTGGCCTTGGGGGACTTCCTTTTGGAAGGAGCTGAGAAGCTTCTTAACAGAGGCTCTTTTTGCTTGGGAGACTAGCTTTTAATTTAAAAAGCCCAGGTCAGTGTCAGCAGAACATTATTCCCACCTCTCTCTGACAAGGGAGCCAGAGTCCATCCTGGGAGAGGATCTGAAACCACTGTAGGGTTCTTATTCAGACTCCAAACTGTGTTTATTCCCATTATTCTCGCATCCATCGATCCAACACGTATTTCCTGATCCTCAATTTTATACTGCCGACCAGGCCGATCTGGCCTTGTTCCCCAAGACCACTCAGGCTAGTGCATTCTTGGTCCTCCTCCTTTTCCTTCTCTTACTTTGTTTGTTGGCAGTACTGAAGATTGAGCCCAGGGCCTGCTGCATGAATGCTAGTCAAGTGTCCTTCCACTGACCCGGGGCCCCAACCCCCATCCTTGATTTGTTTTTAATCCAGGGTATGGTATATATCCTAGGCTGGTCTTGGACTTGTGATCCTTCTACCTCAGCCTCCAAAGAGTTCCAAGCGTGCTCCACCACACCCATCACTTCTGACCTTTTACAACTTCATGTAGCCTACCTCCCCCGTGGCCCTCTAAGTCAGGGGCAGTACCACAGACCAGGAAGTCAGGCGTCATGAAGCCTGACTTTCCTTCACCTGTGGCTCCAGGCAACTCATTGTCTACGTGAGGAATTCATTTCCCCCCTTATATGGCAAGAGGCAGAACTCAGACAGGCTCCAGGCGTTGGCCCTTCTGCAGTATACTGTTGCTTCCAGGCACACAATGGAAGAGTTAGAAATGATCATCTCTGCAGAGACTTTTTCCCTTGGTCAGTGGCTCTGCGTGGCCTTGGGCAACCCATAGCATCTCCATAAGCTCAGTTCATCCGACTGTAGAAAAGCATATGAAAACTGCCTCCCTCATAAGGTCTTGGAAGTCATTGATGGTGGGTGCTCACATAGGTGGAAATCCTGGCTCAGTATATATGGGCCTTGGGCAACATGAGGCCTTTTTCAGTCCATTTGTGCTGTTGTAACAGAACACTAGACTGAATGTTTGTAAAGAAGCAAGAGATCTACTTCTTACAGTTGTAGAGGCAGAGAAGTCCGAGGTCCAGGCCTATATCTGATAAGGGCCTTTTCTCGGCATCATCTCCCAGCAGACGGCAGAAAGCCAAGAGAGCTTTCGAGAGAGGCTGAGAGGGGAGGCTGAACTTCTCCCATCAGGATGTACTGCTATGATAACCTACTCTTGGGAGTAATCCAGGCCATACCAGGTATGTGCTCTACTTGTCTCCTCCCTGCCGCCCGAATCCAATGTGGCACCCCCCCACCCCCGCCCCTTCCCCAGTGGCATCCTGTGTGTGGATGTCAGAGCTAAAGAAGAACTGCTTTGCAGGTGAGTATTAGCAAGACCGTTGGGAAGGGAAGGGCAGCGCGGGCGGGCGCGTGGCGGTCCCTCTTTCCTGCTTTCCCTTCTCCACTGTCCTCTTTACTCCCCACTCAGAGGATGGAGTGGCCCCAAGTCGCAGCTAGTCCATCCCCCAGGAGAACCACACTCCAATAATCATCTCCCCTCAGTTGGCTCCTTGCCCTGAGCCTGCAAATGCTTTCTAGTTTCTTCCATCTGAAAGAATCTTTTCCTCCGCGGCTAGGCTAAGCCGCTCCATTGAGCTCCTTCCCTCTCCTGTCTGCCTCCCCCTTCTCTCAGCCAAGCCTCCCCAGCCAGTGTCTATACTCCCTGCCTCCTGCCGGGCCTGCCTCCCACTCCCTGCTGTCGCTGTGAGAAGCAGCCATGTCTGGAGGACTGAAGGTCATCTCCTCCCCTCTAGCCCTGGGCCTTGACAACCACCACCTGGTGTTTGGACATGTGTGTGCGTGGCCATCGGCTCCCTCTGAGTACGGCTTATTCCGAGGTTTCTTCCTGTTTCTCTTGCTAGTGTTTCCTGAGCATCTTCGTGCCTGGCCTCTAACTCCTATTGTTCCCTTTCCTGGATTACTTGTTGATGAACTTTCTCCTCATGATGCCGCCTCCCTCTTAGAATACAGGAAGAATAGGCCTGTGTGCTGGGCCGGGAGGGACATTTTATGTTTTCCTTCCGTGGGAAGAGGTAAGGAGCTAAAAGAAGAGGTCAGAAGGCAAGAATGGGGGCTCGCTCTGGCAATCCCAGGCCGAGGAGGCAGAATTTCTGAGGCAACCTGGGATTGACACTGAGACATTGGAGGGTTTGTCTCAAAACCAACCAACCAAACAAACAAACAAACAAAAACAAAGTAGATAGGCAGACTGATGATAGGTGGACAGATAGACAGAGAGACACTAGATAGCCATAGTGGCAGCTTCCCAATCAGTTGGTGAGAGTTCCTAAGTCTCTCCTCCCAACAAAGCTCCCTCCATTCCACTTGGATGTCAATCATCTTCCAACATCTTTTGAGTGTTTACTATCTGTTGGAGAGCACAGCAAGACGGAGGTGGCTGGGATTAATGCTGAGTAACCCAGTTGGCCCTGTTAAGGGTGAGCAGGAGTAACAGGCAGCACCAGAGGACTCTGCGTCCTCGAAGCCATGAGAAAAAAAAAACCTGTTTTTTGTTTTGGTTGTTTCGTTTTGGTTGTTTGTTTTTTTGCAAGTCAGACTGTGACTGGAATCCAATTCTTGTTTGTCACATGTCTTCCATCTCAAATGTGTCTTGAACTTGCTCCGTAGCTGAAGCCTATCCTTACATCTTTTCTGGGATTCCAAGCATGCCTATTAATATTTTCAAGTGAAGAAATCACTGAGGTCTCCAGGGTGACAACCAGCTGTGGCAGAGAAGGCAGTGAGGGGAGGCTGTCCTGTGGCCCCTTGGCTAGTCTGGAGGCCTGGGGTGTGTGGCTTGGAGCAGGGAGCCTGAGGTGGCATACGTGGTAACTGTGTTCAGAATGCACTGAAGTGGAATGCTGGACTTGTCTGATGGATTGGATGTAGAAACTTTCAAAGATAATTCTTAGGCTGCAGCAATTGAGAGGATGGTAGTGTCCACTGAGATGGGGAACACCACAGGAACTGAGGGCCTGGTGCGAAATTGTCAAGAGCTCTGTTTTAACCATGGTAAGTTCAAGATCCCATTAGATATTTAAGCAGAGGCATTCGCTTTCCTGGAGCCCAGCTGAATGGCCAGGGCAGGAGCTATGAAGTGGAAAGCAGTCAGGTTCTCACCTTGGGGACTTTGAGCTTGCTCTTCCCTCTGTTTTACACACGTCACGAGGTCACAGCTCAAATGTCTCTCTCAGTCCTCCTCTTTCTCTTTGCACATGTATGTTCATGTGTATGCAGTCACATGTGCACATTAAATGTGGGACTGGACAACTGTGAGTTGTCATCCTTGTACATCTTCTTTGACAAAAGGTCTCTCACCCGGATCTGAGGCTGATCAATTAGACTAGATTGGTTGTCCAGCAAGTCCCAGCAATATTTCTGCCTCTACTTCCTGGCTGAAGGGATTTCAGGCTATGCCACCACACACACCTGGTGTTTTTACATGGGTTCTGATCTACATGCTTTTTCTGGGCAAAAACTTTGCTGACTGAGTTGTCCCCTGATGTATCATCTCAATCTGAAGTCACCAGCTGGATTTGGTGGCACGTGCCTATAATTACAGCACTTGGGAGACTGAGGCAGGAGAACTCATGCCCATGATAGTAATATATATATATGTATATATATGTATATATACATATATATGTATATATGTGTATATATGCACACATATATATGTGTATATATACTTTATAGCATATACATATACATGTATATATATCAAGACTGTCTCAAAAAGAAAAGCCAACAGAGCAAACACATTCCAGGTGGTCTCCCCCTGCCTGGTCATACTCTATTACACTCCCGGGCTTTATCCCCTCCCCCCCACCCCTCCCCCTGCTCACCACTAGCTGAAGGTATCTTGTCCACTTGTGTATATGCTACATTATGCACTACACGACATTGTGAGCTCCACAAAGACAGGAGCTTGTCTTGGTTTTGTTCATTTCTATATCCTCAGACACTAGAACAGTGTCTGGCACATAGTAGATGCTCACTAAATAAATCTTTATGCCTTGAACAGATAAACACATTCTAGTGCATTATCCCATAAGAGTAGTAGAGTAAGGGACCTGGGTGGGAGAGGGGACAGGGAAGGGAAAGGGGGAACATGATCAGGTCTGGGGGGTGGGAGACAAGAGAGAAGCCCTGAGGGCCAGCAGAATGAATGGAAACAGGCAACCTTGGGAGGTTTCATGGGGGGACTCTCCAGAATGCACAGAGACTTGGGAGCTGAAAGACTCTCAGGACTCAAAGGGAGGGACCTTAGATGAAATGCCTGACAGTAGGGACAGGGATTTTATAGAGCCCACTTCCAGCAGGAAGACAGGACATCAAGTGAGGGAGACGGGGGGGGGGGGGGGGGGGGGGGAGGAGGACATCCCATGGTCACAACTCTGACCCATAAGTGTTCCTGCCTGAAAGAACTGCAGGGACAAAAATGGAGCCAAGACTGAGGGAAAGGAGGTCCAGTGACAGGCCCAAATTGGGATCCAGCTCAAAGCCTGATACTATTACTGATGCTTACAGATAGGAGCCTAGCATGGCTGCCCTCTGAGAGGCCCAGCAAGCAGCTGAAAGAGTCAGATGCAGATACTTAGACCCAACCAATGGACTGAAGTTGTGGTCTTCTCTGGTTGAATTAGGGAAAGGCTGGAAGAAGCTGAGGAGGAGGGCGACCCTATAGGAAGACCAGCAGTCATAACTAACCTGGACCTCTGAGATCTCTCAGACACTGAGCCACCAACCGGGCAGCATACAGTAGCTGGTCTGAGACCCCCCACCCCAACACACACACACACACAGCAGAGGACTGCCTGGTCTGGTCTCAGTGAGAAAAGAGGAGCCTAACCCTCAAGAGACTTGAGACACCACGGAGTGTGGAGGCCTGGTGGGGGTCGGGGAAGGACATCCTCTTGGAGACAGAGGGGAGGAGGAATGGGATGAAGAACTGTCGGAGGGCAGACTGGGAGGGGGCAACAACTGGATTATAAAAAAATAAAAGTAATAATTATAAAAAAAAGAGTAGTAGAGTAGTAGTCGCTTCTCCTGTTTTCAACAATAGGAAACTGAGACCTAAGCTTTCTGTCAGTCTAAGAGCACATGCCTCAGGAGTGGCATAACTAGGACAACTCCAGTTTTATTTGACTCCAAAGCTCATGCAGCTAAGCACTCTATCCTGTTTGGAAGCATCATCTAGAGAGGGCTGCAATTGGAGCCCACCCTATTACATCTTTGGTGAGAGAAAAGTTCTTAAGCAAGTTCTTCACGCAGAACTGGGCATAATAAACCACGGCTTTCTTGCAGGAATGTTCTGAGGATTCCCTATGGGAGCCCGTACTGAAGCCGTTTATCCATACTATCTCTGTGTACTTAGACAAGGGATTAATAACCTCTTAGGTCCTCAGCCTTCTTATCTAAATGATGGGCAGGGGCTGAGAAGAGTGTAGTGGGATACTCCGATTTCTGAGGATCTTTCTGGAATGTCTTTCCAGCTCAGCATTTACAAAATTCTTTGGTCTTCAACAATGGTTAGAGTAAGTTGGGTTGAAATGTTCTAAATTATGAGCATTGTGAGTGCGGGGGCCTCTACTCTGGCCATCAAAGCTCTCGCTCTGTGGATGTGGGAGGGCCTTTTTGAAGTTTGAGGGAGGTAAATTGAGGACAAATCAAAGGAAGTCCTTCTTCACCCCGACTTAATGAGCTTATGGCTTTCATTACACACAGGAATGGTCCAGGCAGGAAACAGGAATGACTTTGGACGAAATGATAAATGCCAGAGACACGGATGGCTCAGAGCAGGAGCTGGCCCTGCTGACCTCTAAGGTCAATGGCAGGGAAGTGGCCTCTTAGGGCCCAATCAGAGACCAGCCCTAGGTTTGCTCAGAGACAGTCCCTGAGACCACGTACCTGTTCTTTCTCACCTCAGGTTTCACTGGTGTCACCCTGGCTGAGTGGAGGGAGGCTCGGACAGAACAACTCACCAGAGCTGCAGGGTGGGTGGGGGTGGATCTTAGCTCATGACTGCCACCCACCGCTGCCTATGCCAGCCCTCCTCAACTTCTGGGGAACATCTGGCATAAAATCTCTCTCTCTCTTTCTGACTCGCCCCACCCACACCTGGTAACACCAGCTGGAAGGAAAGATGTTCTCCTTCACACACTGCAGGGCAGCAGTCAGTTGGTGACCTTGAAAAGTCACTAGGGTTCCAGCCTGGTTCTTTCCTTTTAACCCCATAGAAACCCCTCTATTTCTACTGTTCCTGTCCTCCATCTTCCAAAAGCCAGTCCTGCAGGGTCCTGCTCTCAGCTGGCTGTCAACGGAGGTGTTAGCTGTCAGCTGAGGTGTTAGCTGTCAACTAAGGTGTTAACTGATATCTAAGGTGTTAGCTGATAACTAAGGTGTTAGCTGACAACTAAGGTGTTAGCTGATAAGGCTTAATACCCCCCAAGGGGGATGCGCATTTTAATAGGGGGATTGCTAAAAAGGAATGGTCTTCAAGACTCAAATCATATATGTCTCATTGGTAGAATGGTAGGCAATCATGCCATTTATGGGCGGAGGTGTGGGGAGTCTCCCATGAATCATACCATTTAAATAATCACTTATTCATAAGGTCACCCCCACCCCCAACATACGCAAGGCAACACGCACACATCTATCGCTTTTGAAAAAAAAAGGGGGTTTGAATAGTGTATACATAGGTATACAATTTTGTGACTTGTGAAAATAACAACAAACACCTCCGTAGCTCTCCCCCTCATGACAGGCACTGTTCTAAACACTTCACATAGATTCTTCCTCCATCTTCCCGTCAGCCTTGTGACGTATGCGCGATTCCCTTTCCCGTTTTACAGTTGAGGAATGCACACACCTCTGAGAGGTGAGGTCAGGTGTAGCCCAACGCCACCCAGCTAGAAAATGTCAGTCAGGCCGAAGAAAGAGCCAAGGTGGCCCCAGTTTTGGCCTTGTTCACAGCTAGAGCATTCTCTCCTCACCCAGTTATAATCAGGGCAGGATCTAGTCTCTACGCTCTATCTTTATCCCGGGAGTGGAAGGTATTTGTTTTCAGGCCTCTGTTACAGGTCCAGGGAGAGAGGCCTCTGCAGGTGAAAAGAAGTGGTGCATTCTGGTCCGGGATAGGCATCCACTGCTGAGTGGAGGGTCTGTGGACAGAGAAAGACAGTGCTGTCTACTGTGGGGGCTGATGCAGATATTGTGGTGTGCTGGGGACCCACACCTGGGAGTCATTACTTGTGTCACATAACAGGCTCCTACTGTTCTTGCTACTTTTTAGGACTCAACCATGATGCCTCTTGTGGCTGCCCTTTTTAGAGCCCCATAATCTACTCCCAAACCACAGGAGCTCATCTCTGGCTGCTAGAGAAGACAAAACCAACTCCCAGGGAAGGCAGATAGGGAGAAATGGGATGCTGTTAGAGAGAACAGATATATAAGGATGGAAGCTTGAGGGAGTGGTGTGTGTGTGTGTGTGTGTGTGTGTGTGTGTGTGTGTGTGTGTGTGTGTGTGTTT
>BDUI01000339.1:227378-245601 GCA_002335545.1 Apodemus speciosus | reverse complement strand
ACTGTGAAAAGAAAAAAAAAAGACTTTGGGGGAAAGGACGGGAACATGGAGGCTCTTGTGGGCTCATCCTGAATGGGAGGACTTTCTCAAAAAGACATGGCGTCAGGCCTAGAAAAGTCATGGGATCAGAGGTTCTGGATTCAAGTTCATAGCCAGTATCTTCAGACAGCATCCATGTATCAGAGGACCAGTTCTTCAAAATGAGATCTTTTCACAGTCCCTTCTCTCTTTGAGGTAATTAAAGCTCATGACACTAAAGAAAACAAAGGTTTATTCCCAGTACATATCATCTCCCCCCATCCTCTCCTATACAGACACACACACACACACACACACACACACACACACACACACACACACATGAACATGCCCCAACTCTGGTGATGGAGTCCGCTGGTGACACGACCCTGGCAAGTTCACCCTGGTGTCATGCAGGTCTGTGCCATGCTGTCTGCCTTCTTCTGAAGACTTCTGAGCACCTTCTGCTCACTGCATGGTTCTCTGGGACAAGTAAGCAGTTGCTTGGGCTGGGGACAAGTTAAGGCTTCTGCAGAGGACTCAGCAAGGGCTACAGCAGCTGCTGTCTGGAGCCCCTGGAAGTGCTGAAGGACTCCATGTGTGGAGCAATGCAGGCACCATTGGAGAGGGGAGATAATTGACCTCATAATTGACCTAATTAGTGAGTGGCTGTGTRGAGAGCCCTTGGGGATGCTGGGCCTGCAGGTGGCATAAAGGCCAGGCAGAAATGCAGAGGCTGGGAGAACTGAAGCCTGAGCAATTGCCAGCAAGTGGGATCAGGAGAGGGACAGACAGGGGGCCACAAGGAGAGTGGGGCAAAAGCAATGGGGATGCCATCAACATGATGGATAGAATGTGACCTCAAGTGCAGGGTGACAGCATCTCAGGGCCTGTGAAAGGAAAGATTGGATTTGGGGATGCTGATGGGAGAGGTGTAAGGACTAACAACCCAAGGGTAGGTGAGAGGACCTATGAGTGCTGGAGGGGGTGTTCAAGAAAAGAACACAGAAGACTTTGAGGGCAGAGAGGCAGAGGCTGGGTGCCCTGAAAGGAAAGGGGATCCATTGGATTAGAAATCCAAGGGATTAGAAATCATTGGAAGGAAACAACAGAACCTGGAATTTCTCTGGAGTTTTGGGCCAAAGACAGAGGGGGAAAAAGTTCTGGGCAGTGTCTGGGCAGTGTAGATGTCTGTACATGCATGAGGGCACATGCACAGAGTCCACTTGCGCACAGATGTGCATTGTTGGTCTATGTCTATCTGCATCTGTGAGAAGCCGAGCAGTATCCTGGGGAGAGACATGATTGGGTAGCATTGGAAATAGGGACCAGAGCACCTGCATCTCAAACTTTATGGAAAGCTTACTCCTGTTTCCCAAAGAGCTTGATCCTTGGGGCTTCTGTCTTAGGCTGCATTCTTTCACCAAGGTAGGACATAACAGTGGTTAGGGTTGACAGATTGTCATGGAGCACCATCCCCATGCAGGGCAACAGATACGAGAACTGCCCTGGAGAGAAAGAGGATGGAGAAAGACCAGGGACTGCCTCAGCAGAGCAGGCGGGCATCTCTAATTTTAACCAGAGTGGTCCATGTGAGCCGCTTTGATGGGATGTGTGAGCAAGTGCTAAAGCCCTATGAGGTTGGAGCCGCTGATCTCCTTGTTTACCCTAGAGAGGATGGTAGGAAGGGTAGTTAGAAGTGTAATCCTTGGAGTGGCATAGCATGGAGGGCACATCTTATGGGCTACAGAAAGACTTGCACAAAGGATTGTAGCTTTTACTATAAAGGAGATGGGAATTACTGCAAGTGGAATACTAGGACCTCACTTTAATGTCCTCCTCACTGTTACATGGAAAATAGGTTTTGGTGAAGCCAGAAAGGAAGCAGAGACCAGTGAGTCTCTACATGCAGAGATATGTATGCAGCACTAGAAGACAGGCTGGAGAGGTAGGGTGGAAGGAAGAGGTGGTTAGTAAGACCAATGTCACTTGTCTCCCACACTTGTCTGGCTCTAGTAAGGGTTCACTGGCACCGAATGAAAGGCCCTGTTAATGAAGGAATTGGTTCCAGTTCCAGGAGTTCACATCCATCAGGACTCTGGTCTGTTTGACTGAGAACTGAGAACATTTGAATGAACCAAATGCAGATAGGGCCATGCCAGCTAGAGAGAAAAACTCCCCAGCCCCAGTGTCTGCTAGAATAGAGAAGACATGGAAGCATGGGACTTTTAGAGGGTCCTTGGACCTCAAGAAGTCTTAAGATAGCTTTGAACCCATTGGCCAAGCCACAGACACAGGCACCCTGGGGCATATGCTAATCCCAGTGCCCATCAGAAGTGGCCATCACTGCCCATGCACACCAGCTGCTATGTGTGATTACATTTATAAGCATATGCACATCCTGACTCTTAGGCTCCTCACGTGATCATGAGCACATCAAAGCAGAACCTCCCAGTCTCATCACCTCATCCCTCAACAGGGACCAAGTCCCCATTGGAACTGCATCCCTGTGCATCTGCATGGGCCGATCATGATTTGTTCTCTGGGGTTCAGAAGTGCAATATTGTGGGACTGAGTGCACGTTGTGAGTTTTGCATCTATCCCCTCCACTCCTTGCTTTGAGAACTCCCCTGGACCTTGTCTGGCTTGGGAATCACTTCAGATCAGAGCCTGGTAAGTACTAAAAGTGCTCAATAAATTGTTGAATGAGTATAGCCCTTTAAGGAGTAGAGGGTCCAAGGATTTGGGGAATGGATAGAGCAGAAGGCAGCCAGAGCAAGCTGGGTCCTTTTCTCTGAAGGGTGAGAAGGACAGCACCCCACGAACGATCTGGAGTCTTGCTGTAGCATCAGGACACCCTGGGGCTGCCTTCATCCTCCCCAGGACTGGGAGTACTTCACGGGGCAGGGGCTGGGAGAAGGTGGAGGGAAGGGGACAGAGAGAAGGAACAGATCCTTCTGCAGATTACTTAAGGAACTCAGTGGCCCAAACAGCATGTGTTTGGGGCAGCAATTCACTAGTTTAATAAGGTTTCAGACCCTCAACAGCAATCAGTTCCAGGGTTCTGTGGAGCCCATACCCTGGAATCAGGACCTAATCTTAAGCCTGGGCCCTGAGCGTTCACTGTGGCCATCCCCTGCCTCTCCAGACTAATAGGCCTAGTCCAGTAAATGGGACCCTTAGGTGGGTATAGGGTATGCAGTGGCCACCCAAATGAAGCTCAGAGTAAAACGCCTTGACTTCTCTAGCTGTGTGGCCATAGGTAAGTCAACTAATCTCTCTAAGCCTTAGCTTTGCCTTTCACAAAAGGGACAATGCCTTTGAAGCATTGATGTGATGAGATATAAACCAGATTGGTTGAGCTGGGCATCTATTTCTGGGGTAGAGCACTTGCCTAGCTTGTGAAAGATCCTGGGTGCAGCCCCCATACCATAAAAGCTCACGTTATGTGAAAACACCGTGAATGTAGTCAACCTTTTCTTCCTTCGGAGGCCAGAGGTAAAGAATTCATACAGAAAAAGAGTAGCAATAGTAACGAGCTGCCATTTCAACAAACACCCTGTTGTGACACTTCACAATCAGGGAAGTATTTCCTCTTGCATGAGCTGATTTGACAGAATGCATCCCTAGGGGACAAGCATGTGGGGGATTGGGTCTCTTCCACGAAGACAAATATTGGGCAGACAGTAGAACTGATTGACTTAAGCCAATGGTCATAGCCGTGTCCACACAGGGAATCCTCCTACACATCTTATCCTTCTAACACAGAAGAGCCAGGTATCAAGTAAATTGGGGGCTCCTTATTAAGCTAATAGGTCAAAAAAAAACCTGCCCTGGATGTAGTGCCCAGTCTGGTTCCCATCCTCCCTACCTAGAGACATTCCAGACAGAACAGAGCTTTTGGAGTGCAGAGAAGCTAAGAAACTCTTTCTTGGACCCAGACATTTCTATGGTCCTGAGGCTACAGTGCCTTTTCCAGGGCTAGGCTAGTGAGACCTAAAGACATACCCAGTGGAAGCCTCCCTGCGGGCAAACCCAGACTTCTGGGAGTCCAGCTGGCCAGGCAGATAGCAAAGGGAGCCCCAGTGGATGAAGACATGCAGGGAGGTGCTGTTCGGGGAGCAGGCTGGCCTCCGGTCTACCCTCCTCTCACGCTCAGTAGTTTATTAAGAGTGATTTGTTAAGCTGTTCCAACCTGTCAGCAGCCACTTCGATGGCTTTACTCCTGCTTGTTTTTTTTTTTTTTTTTTCCGGGGAGGGGGTTCAAAAATGTCAAAAGGTGAGAGGTGAGCTAGAGAGGGCTAGAAATGGACCTCTGTGGGGAGAGGGTGTCTGAGGGAAGTTTCTGCGCTTGCATTCGGCTTGGCTCTAGCCTCAGGCAAAAGAGAGGACCCGGGAGGCAGTGATGGTTGGCTTGGGCACAGGCAGGTGGGGTGAGGCTGCTAACAAGCGAGCGAGGATGTGGACTGAGGCTGAAATGGAGGTGGAGAGTGCTGTGACTATGGGACACTTGGATGCCTTGCTCATCTTTGTCTTTGGAGCACATGGCCAGATGTGTAGCTGAGGGAGTGTGTGTGTGTGTGTGTGTGTGTGTGTGTGTGTGTGTGTGTGTGTGTGTGTGTGTGTGTCACACTGCATCCAGGCACTCATGTCCAGTCCTCTTCGTCATTAGCTCATTCCATCTGCTTAATCATGTCATTTACAAGTTGTTTAAAAGGGCTCCCAGAAGTCAAGTGACTTGTTAGAAGTTACATATATTGAAAACGGAGCCTTATCTGGCCAGCCCCGAAGACCTTCAGAGCACCTGCGGCATTTTGAGAAAATCACTGAAAAGCTCCACCCATGTAGATGAGGGGACCGGGGTCCCCGGGCCTCTGGCTCTTCCCTGGACCTTGACTTCTTGTTCCCACAGGAGTAGGAGCAGAGCTATGGGAGTATCAAGGGTCCTATCAGGTTAAATGGTCCAAGATTAATCCTATCTTTTTTCCCCATGCCATGGACAGAAAGTGTGGTAGCCAGCCAGGGTCAAGGGCAGGAGCCTGGGAGAACTGAAGCCACCCGGGGTGAGGAAGGCGTGGGGTGGGGGGTTGTTCCTGAGAGGGCCAGGCCCATGGTACCCGACCAGGTGCGGCTTTGAGCAAGACTTGGCAAGAGGAGACAGGTCTGAGGCGAGCCTTGGCTCTTAATCACTGCTCCTTCCCTCTTGCACGCCCTGCCACCCTCCCAGGAGTTGGGCGCCATGGGGGGCTGGGAATGGGAAGGGCCTGCCTGCCACATCCCCTCTTGGCCCTGGCCCTGCCCCATGGACTCTGGGGGAAGCTCATTAGCTGGAGGGGCGCCCTAGCCCTCCCCTCACAGCTTGTCACACAATTAGCCACCTTCTCTGTACAAGTTGCTGTGTAATTATTGGGTCTTGGCGGGCCATGTAATTAGCCTGCCCCAGCCTCCAACCAACTCTCAGGGTCATTAGTGGGCCCACTAGGGGTGGGGGGGAGCGGGTAGAGCATCTGCATGACAATGTACACATTGTGATGCCTCTGCCTACATCCAGGGCAGAGGGGCAGCTGGTTCCATTGTGGGGCCAGTTCCTGGGCACATCTGCCCCTGGCCCGACCCTTGCTCAGAAGCACCTCCACCCTGACCAGCCACTCACAGGTTCCAAACCCTTTCTTTCTGCTCCCTGGAGACCCACAAGCCTCCCAAGAGTCTTACAAGGGAGTATTCTGCTCAGCCCCACTTCACGGAAGTGGCAACTGAGGCTTGCAGAGAGGTGGTTGGAATGGCAGATTTGCTTCATTCAGTCCTTGCTACTACCACACTGCCCACTGCCCACCAGGACTCTCCTTCCTGCTCTGGGAGTGCCATTCCAGCCTGCGGCTCCAGCTACCACCTCTCCTCAGTCCATCCTTTCAGGAATGCTTAGAGAATTTCCTCTGGCCAGCAGTTTGGCCCACTCCCCTAAGCCTCTGGAAGAGCTGGGGAGATCCCCATGGTAAGTGTGGCTGCCTTGGAAATGGTTCCTTCTAGCTAGGCCGCTGCAACCTTGGAGAGCAGAGGGAGAATCCCTGGCTTCCTGATGAACATCCTGAGGAAGACACGGTCTCCCCATCCTACCCTGTTAATTTCCCTCATTCAGGAGTCTGCACTGTGCTTTGCTATCCGGGTGTGCTGATGGAATGGTGGCCATGAGAAGAGATGAGAAAAGGGTCCCTGGATGCTAAAGCTGGATGTCAAGGTGTCGCAGGACCTTGGTCCCTGTGATTGAGCCTGCCTGGCCATTTTTAGCTAACTGATCTTGAGCAGATTTTCTATGTCTGAATCGCCCTGGAATTGCTGTGAAGGTTAAAGGGCCTAGCTCTGGCCAGTGCCTGGTTTGGTTAGTGCAGGGAAGAATGTAAGAGAGCTTTAGTTTCCACCAACTCCATGGTGTCTGAACCCAACCCGATCTTCCATTTCTCCAAGGGATACAAACCAAGTCTCTACTGAGGATCACTAGCCTGAAACTCATCCCTCCTGCCAGCCCCTGGAGGCCCCACCCACCTTCCAGTTCCCCCAGAACCTTCTCCCCATTTTGAAGGCAGCATTATTGGAGGCTGCAGGGAAATTAGTTGTTCCCTTGAAACCCCCCTGCCCCGCCCTCCCCACCCCCCCTTCCCAGGGCTAGTGACAAGTATGTGGGACTTAATTGGCTGGCATGAAAGGCAGCACTGACATTAATTGGCTACATTTGGCAGGCAGGCCCCCAGTCTCCCCCTCCTCTCTCCAAACCCCTACTGCTTCCCAGGAACCTTATCAATCCCACCATGGGGACCAAGGGCTTCCAGGCCCCTGCCAATTAGGCACTTTTTGCTCCTTTTCTTCCCCTGATGGGGTTTCGTTAGAATTTATGACACTCTATAGGGTTGGGGGCAAGGGGGTGGGAAGCAGGAGATGGGGAGGCTGGGAGAGACCCGCTCCTATGGAGAACAGGCAGGGGGAGGGGACGGTGCGGATGTTGAAAGGACACTTGGGATTAGGCACCAAGCAGGAGGGAGGGAGGTCAGCCACAGGATGGAGGGTGGTGGGGGAAGGGAAGGGGGACTTTGGCCAGGCCAAGAAGACTAATTTAATAGGCACTGTGAGTATACTTGGAGGAAGGTTTGTAAAAGTTTGTGGCGATCTGGTAACGTGGCTCCAGGCCAGAGCTAGGAGACCAAAGACATGGGCTTTGCTTTCTACCTTTCCTTGCATAGCCTTGGGTAAGTCCCTGGCCCTCTCTGAGACATGAAGGGACTTGGCAGGATGGATGGTTCCCACCCTGAGCAGAGTCCAGGAAGAAAACAACTGGTCAGCCCTGTCACTTTAGAGACCCCACGCTGGCTTTGGCCACTGTGCCAATGGTGATGCAGTGTGGTCTTGGCCAACTTCACAGGGACCCGACTCTGTTCTAAACTTTGGTTTCTTTATCTGTAAAAGGAAGCTAACTGGCAGCCTGGGGGACATGCGGGATGAAGCTGAGGGGACAAATTGACTTGTTACTCCACCGGATTCTGTGTGTTTGGAGAAGACATTTTTGGTTTGCTTGCTTGAGAGAGTCTTTCTATAGAGACTAGCTGGCCCCAAACTCTCCTGTCTTAACTTTCCAAGATGCTAAATCTCTCAGAGCTCAAGAGCTAGTTGAAAGTTGTGCTAACAGGGCCCACTGGGACAGATGGAGGCAGGGAAGAGGGGCCACCTTTTCTTATCCTGTGAAGCCTGCTCGCAGCCATTTCGGAGCTGCTCAATGGGCAATACTTACAAATGCAAGGCTCCTAGGTGCATCTGGTTACACACACACACACACACACACACACACACACACACAGATACAGATACAGATACATACATATATACTGTCTTTTGTGGGCGGGAGGCCTTGGGCATTTTCAGTGTACACTAGCATTTTGGTGTTACATACCTAATCCTCATCATTCCTACATACTTCCTACTTTCACACATGTTCAATGTTCATGTATCTCTTCTTCTATGCCCTTTAATATACAGCAAATTCCATTTCTGTTCATTCCTTTCAGGTGACATGCGAGCCTTCTACTGTAAGAGTCACCTCTCCTTAGACTGGCTCTATTCTCCAGTCTTTATCCTGCCTCCCTTGGCTCCATGCTCCCAGTCAGCGGTCAGGAATAAGCCAGGCTGGATGATCAGACCAAGACACCTCCCCATCTTGGTGAGGAATGGCCTGCCTGCTTCTTTTTAGGGTGCCCAGCACTGCCTTCTCCCAACCACGTCCTTTCTGTGGGCCAGAATTAGGATTTAGAGAAGTCATTGACCTCCTTTGCCATGTGTCCTCTGGCAAGATCGTGGTCACTGAAGGACACCAAGGATGCAACAGTCGTTCCCCTTCCAGCAAAGTCCTGATGCCCACTATGAGCTAGAGAGGGAACAGGTTTTTATTTGCACATGGAACGATGCAAACAGCCCCTGTATCATCGTGGCGTGCATTGCATTACACCACTAGGCATGTTGATCACGCAAAACTCATTCTGGTTTGTGTCTTGATGGTTCGTTGGCTCATACACGGTCTAAAAGGACAAGGCAGCGGCAGCTGACACTAAGAAGTCTTGAGCTTTTCTCAGATGGGTCTTAAACACAATTCACCCGTGCCCCTTTGCCTCCTTGAAGAAGATATTTCCTATGCCCTGACTCATCTTCCTTTTCAATTTAGATGCCCCCATCCTCCAAACTCTGAGTAGATCACTGTAAGTAACTATTATCATTTTGAGGCTCTGCAATGGTCTGGGGTTTATTGTCAACTCTTGATTTATATTAACTAGGTTAGTTATTACAACAAATCTATAAGGTGTGGACAGCAATCTTTCTTTTACAGATAAGGAAACCAAGCCTTAGAACAGAAAGTCACTCCTTCTGAACCATACAGATAAGATGGAAGACAGGTTTCGAATGCAGGCAGACCCAGGTAACACAGCACCTCTTGCTTGGGAGCAGCTGTGAGTCCTTCCTCGTCTGGCTGCTGTTTCTACAATTCCCTCATCAAGTGCACCGCGGTGAGGAGCTGCCCTTCCTTTCTTCTTGGCATTCGTCTTAACGCCCCTCCAGTTCATTAGAGCCTCTGTTTTTGAGACAGCTCTCATCCCCCACCCCCAGGCTACCCTTGAACTCATTATCTTCCTGCTCCAGGCTTGAGAGGGCTCAGATCATAGATATACACCGCCATGCCTGTACTGTTGGACCTCTGAAGTCCTACACGACACCTTGCATCCTAAAAACCTTGGACCCCACACATGACTTATATTCAGCCTGCAAACAGACTCTCCTCTGAACCCTCTGGGGATGCCATGGGATGAGGACAAACTATTGGCTACGACCTCCAGCTCCAAATCTCAGAGGGGCACAAATTGTCACTAGGGCTGGGCTTTAACACCTAATCTCCAAGTAGACTATATAGTCCACCCATTTCTTACACCACAGGCCATATATAACGAAAATTAAAAACAATAGTAACTCATAAAATGTGTGTAGAGAACTCAAATAAAGCTTTGATTTTTTTCCTCCAAGATGTTACTTTGATATTTGAAATTTTTTCTTTCCAGAAGTTTGCTTTCTTTCTATCCCTCTCCCCTCTCCCCTGCTGCCTGCCCCCATGCACACATATACGACTGCTATGCTAGTGCCTTACAGGGAGCCGCCCTTCTTCATCATGTTTCCCCCTTTGCTGGCCAAGTGCTCTGTCTTATCTCTGCTTTGATTTTTGCCTTTTGGTCTGACTTGTGCCTCTTGAACCCTGTGCTCCACCCTGCAGCTCTGCTCGTCCACCTCTCCCGTGAGTTTACTCTGGCAGTGTGTCCACCTCTCCCGTGAGTTTGCTCTGACAGTGTGCCCACCTCTCCCGTGACTTTGCTCTGAGAGTGTGTCCACCTCTCCCGTGACTTTGCTCTGAGTGGGACGCTCAGGCTAGCAGCAGTGCCCTGTTTGCAGAACCCCAGGCTTCCCTTCAACCCTGCTTCTTCAGAATCTACTGCCCAACAACTTTCCCCGTGTGGGGGGCGCCTCTCTGCAGTCCTGGGTACTCAAACTCGGCCCTTCATGTGTGTTAGGGAAGCGTGCTACCTCTGAGCTACACCTTCAGTCTCCCAGAAGTTTGGGATACACGGGAACGTTGGTGGCTGCTTTGAGGCAGTGCATCTCAAAATGTGGGCCTAGGACTAGCAGCATCTGTGGCTTCATGGAATTTGTTTAAAAAAAAAAAAAAGCACATCTTCAGCAAAAGTTATACCCCATCTTGTTCCCTCGCTGAATGGGAAACTCTGGGGAGTTTGGTCCAGGAATCTGTATTTTAAGAAGCCACCCAGCAGACCTTATTGAACCGGAGAGTTTGAAAACTGTGACTGCTACAAGCTACGCTAAGCAAAAGTTCACCAGAAAAGTTCCAGCTACAACCCACTTCCATGTAAATGGGGACCAAGCTGGCTAAAGGGACCAAATGATCTTGGGCTGCCTGATGTTTTGATTGAGCATCTTCAGCCATCTCTGGGAAATAGAGCCAGGTACTTGGCACGATTGGTGGCTGGCTGGTTTTTTTTGAGCAGCTGAAATGTAGTAGGATAGTCAGACATAGCCACGGACATTTCATCATTTAACCTGAGGCCACCGTGTGCTGAGTTAATCACAAGCTACTGTAAAAGTGAGCAAYTGGAGGCTCAGAGAGGTCAGGAGCAATGGAGAAGTTATACCCACACCTGTCAGAGGTTCATTCAACCTAATGCTTAATGCCTTGTTGCCCAGGCTAGCACCCAGAGGTAATGAATGAATGCTTACTATAGGCCAAGACACCTTTCCAATAGCTTTACCAACATTGAGTCATCCTGTCTGTCTATGACGCCATTTTAGGAAAGCCAACATTGAAGTGCATGAGTTTACCTACTCAAGGTCTGTGTGTGGCTGGGAATCCCAGTCAAGACAGAGGGACTCTGGCAGCCTCATTTACAAATTGCATTCATTTGTTGTCCCTTTGAACGCCAAGCACAGTTGACCTTCTGGGAGTAGGATGGAGTGCCCGCTGGCCTCAGCAGTCCTAGTGAGGTGGGTTGTGTTTGATCCCACCAGCTTTCAGCTGCACAGATGGGCTCACGTCTTTTAACCCCTCATCAGCTTCCCCTGGCTGTGGATTGCTGCCTCTCTCACTGACTCTCCAGCCCCACAGGCAGTCACCTCCAGTGTAGGCTGATCCTCTGGTGTTCTCATTCAACGTCTAGCTGGCAAGAGTAGTCATGGAGACATGGACTGGGAGTCACAGGTCGTGGTGGCCTGAGGGAATGGAATCCCAACAGTTGGGTTTCCTGCCTCTACCAGGTTCCTACCTGCCCGAGAGCCTGCACAGTCCCAGCCTGCCCTGGGGAGTTGATGCCAGCTTCCTATTCTGACAGGTGGAAATATGAACTGCTAGACAGTTGGACAAGCCCACATGTCTGCTGGCCTTCATTAGTGTGCCAGAAGTCATGACATGTTCCCAGGTGGCAAGCCTGTGTCATACATATGCTACATGAGTTGGCACCCCTAGTCAGCAAGGCATTCTCCCATAATTCCTTGAGACTCTTGAGAAACAAAGCCCCCAAGGGAACATATCCAGGTTCGTTTTCGCTGCCCTGTGGCAGGACCATGTTCTTTTCTGCAGAAGCAACCTCCTTGTGGCCCAATAATCAGAATGGAAACCTGGAGATTCCTTTAGCAACTTTCAATGGCTGCTTGGCTTTTGCTTGTCTAGCTGGGTTCCTGTGCACATGCACAACATCTCTCCCACAGAAAACCTTCCTGGCCAGCCCTATGTCCCTCAGAACAGTCCCTAACTTTACCCAGTGTCCGAGCTTTTTGCACCTTTTGCTGGCCCTATCTTTGGCTGGCCCTGTCCCCAGGCCTGACGAAGTAACTTGTAGCATCTCTAAGTATGTCAGCCTCAGCCTGCGACCTTAAACTCCTCTCAAGGAGGTACCTTGTTGTGTTTCTACTCTTCTTACATTTCACACACACACACACACCCTGCCACACACACAGTGTCTTCATGCTTGGCTTCCAGTTTCACTAAGACTCAGGCTGTGCACCTCACCTCAGTATCTCGGAGCGTGTCCTCCCTTCCTCCCTCCTTCTCTCCTCCCCATCTCCTGTTTGCCTCCTAAGGAGGGATGTCTCTCCTCCCCTCCGTACTTACCCTCTAACGCCGTCAATTATACCCTTCGTTTTGTATTTTCACCTCTCCTCCTTCCTTGAGTGCTATTTCCTCCTCAGCCTGGAAGGATTTTCAGCTCTCCCCTGTCCTTCAAAGAGACCCTCCTTTGACCTTGCCTCCCCCTCAGGCTGGGCCTTCTCCTTTCCCTTCCTTTTCAGTCAGACTCTCCAGCAGGGCTGCCTTCCTCTGTGTCTGCTCTAGGCCTCCCACTCTCTCCTCAGTCTACTTCACTTAGTCCCCCTCCCACCTCTCATCACTCATTCCCTTTGTCACCAAATGGAGTGACCATCCTCACATCTGTCCCTGCCAACTGTCCCTTTTTGCTTGCTCTTCTCCACCCTGCCTTGGCTTTGGGTTCATAGAATGTTCTCCCGCCTTCTTTGCTGTCTCCTGCGACTCCTTTACTCTTCTCCTTTACCATTCAAGTGCAGGCTTTGCTCGGAAGCTACTGTCTATCTTTTTCTCTTTCCAGAGCAATAATGTCCACTCCACTCTACGGCTTCTGGTGTTTTTATTTCCTCTCTAACCTGCTTCCTTCTTTCTAACTCCCGTTTTCTTTGGTTCATTCAACAAATGGCAAGTGAATTCTTCGTAATAGTCATTGTCCTATACTCTAGGGCAAGCACAGTAAATTAGACAGTCAACACGTTTGTCCTAATTACACATCCATTCTGGTGAGGACAATAGACAAGAAACAAATAGGTGAGGAGAGGAGGGAGGACTAAGTGGATCGCCATTACAGAGACAAACGGGAGAAAGCTATTTTACCTATGATGTTGAGCGAAGGTCTGTTTAGGGAGAAGATATTTAAATTAGGAGCTATAGGTTAACCAAAGGTGACCAAAGAGATGGGATGAAGAAAGCTAAAGAAAGACAGAACCTTTCCAACAAAGAGACTAGCCACTGCAAAGGTCTTGTGCTAAGAATTGAAATAGATGCCAGTGCAGGGGAAGCATGGACAAGAAGGGGATCATAGGACCCATATGGTCAGAAGGAAGTGGCTACCACACATCTCAGAAAGAGGCTTGTCTGAGTCAAAGCCCAGGCCGAAACCACAAGTTGGGTTTATAGAGAAGGAGAGTCTGATAGGCATTTTGAAACCCACTCTGGTGATTGCTAGGAGACCAGACTGTAGCGGGGCACAGGCTATAGGGGCAAAGGTAAGGAGGCCTACGCAGTTGCTCCCTAGAGAGAAAATGCTGGCCACTGCGCATGTAAGGGAGGCATGGCTGGATGACATCCATGGAAGGAAGAGCGACAGGACCTGATGTTCAACTGAAGGTGGGAATGAGAAGACAAGAGTCCAGACCAGCCCTGGGACCTCGATTCCAGCACCTCGTCAGTTGGGCTGTTTCCTAAGATGGGAAGCCATGTGGGGAAACCAGGCTTTAGAGTGACACAACACATCTGTCCCCGAAGCCTTGAAATCAAGGCATCAAAAGGTAAGTGGTCAGTTAAACGAACCTGGAGATCAAACAGGCTTGGGAGGGCAGTGGACACTTGGGGATGCAAGATTCTCAGTGACACTCAAGATCTTAAGACTGCCTGAGCTCACTGAGGGAGAGAATTAGCACATGTGTTTAAGGGGACGCACTAGGTGTCGCAGAGTAAGGAAGTGAGTGGCTGGGGAGGTTGGAGAAAACAGAGTGTGTATTATCACAGGAGTACAGAAGGAATCGGACAACTTTGGGGAGGACTGCTGGGAGGTCATGCGAGCTAGCTTGTAGCTTGTAGATGGAACTAGCTCATATAGAGCTCCGGCCCCTGATGGGAGCTGGAGTAGGGGCTAAAGGGCTTAATCGAGGTTAACTCCTTTAATCCTTACACCAATGCTACCAAGGTTAGCGCTATTATCAGGCCCACTTTACAGATTAGGACGTGGAGTCTCAGAGATCTGAAGTGGCTTTTGAGGTTACCCAGTTGGTTCCGAGTAGGGTGAAAAGTCAGTGTCAGTCTTCCGGCGAGCTTCTCACAGTAGCCGCTCTTAGAAAGGCCTGCTGCTTTTGGCAGTCTGGCAGTTGTTGGAGCGCCAGACAGGACTGGMTTGAAGTTGAAGGGTGAAGAGCAAAGGCAGAATACGGTGGCTGATTAACAGGAGGTGAGAAGTGGAGACAGCTTTTTGAGAAGTCTCCTTGTCAAGGAAAGTAAAGAGCCTGTAGGTAGAGGGAAACAACACACCGAAAGAAAGACTTGTCTGAGACAAGGACTCTTTGTGTAGCCTGTGCTGGCCTGGATTTTGAAATCCTTCTTTCTCGTTCTTCTGAATACTGGGATCAGAAGTATCACTCTCTACTCTCCTCCCTTCTTTGTCACCTACTCTTTCTCCTTACCCCTTCCTCCCTTCCCTTCCCTTCCCTTCCCTTCCCTTCCCTTCCCTTCCCTTCCCTTCCCTTCCCTTCCCTTCCCTTCCCTTCCCTTCCCTTCCCTTCCCTTCTCTTCCCTTCCCTTCCCTTCCCTTCCCTTCCCTTCTCTTCTCTTCTCTTCTCTTCTCCTCTTTGCCTTTTGTGTTCTTTCCTCCTTTTTTTGCCCCTTTTTCCTGTCTTCAAAGGGAAGATATCAAATGCTTTTGCTAATGGAACAAAGTCAACAAGGAGAAGGAGCTATGGGAAGGAGCCTGAGCAAAACGCATGGCTTTTCTGCTCACGCCAAAGAGGGTGACCAAAGACCCATTCCTTCCAAAGTTCACCTTGGCAAACCAATTTTATTGAAATTGCCTCCAGGGACGTGGGCAACATATAGGCACAAGCTGTACCCCCAAAAGAGTACCCCCAAGCAATTGCTAATGGCTTTATATCCTCAGAGAGGGGCCAGATCTCAAGTGGCTTGGTGAGTCCTCAGGTGTTAGTGGGCTTGATCTGGTGAGGGGGGCTGCTATATAATCGCAGCTACTCTGATTTCAAGATGCCCATCACCCTGCCATGCCTGGAGGACAGTTCCGCAACAGAGCGTGGTATGGGTAGGCTGTGGAGTTGGAAGGTCTCACCGGAAACAGGAGAAAAGCCTAATCTTCCATCAGCATAGGGGCAGGAAGGACTGGTGAGACAGAAGGCAGTAGGGTTGCAGCGTTTGGGGGGTAATCAGGACTGTCCCAAGGAACTTGCTGCCTTTTGCTGAGACCAGGTTAACGGCAGCAAGAGGCAGGGTCTGGGGAAGAACCAAATGGCTGAGACTCGCACCCCTGCAAACTGGTCCTTGTGTGGCAGACTGCAGAAGGCTGCTTATCTCTTCCTTTCAATCCCCACCTCACAGGAAATGATGCTCTACAGAGAGAAGAGAGGCTAACCATGCCCCACAGCCTTAAATGTTCTTACCCGCATCTTCTCCTCGGCCTGGAACGGCTGCCCCAGTCCACTTGTCGCTCGCTCCAAGGCTTTCCAAGTGAGTACTAACTTTCTGTGTCAGGGGAATGTATCACTCCACAGGCTTTTATTTTATTGTTTGTTGTGACAGGACTATGGCCCTGACTGTAAGCCTTTTTGGGGGGACTCTGTCATATTTATCTCTGTCTCCTCCATGCCGACACAGAGCTTGCCATGTTGCCAAATTTCAAGTTTATTCTCTTTTCTGCTTCCCAGTTTTCACATTTGAACCACACATTGGGGGGACCTGATGGCTTCTAATGCCTCTCTTAGCCTCAGTATGCGTTAATGATCTGACCCTTCCCAGACGCTCTTGACATTAGCGCCTGTTGCCTGACCTTCAAAGCCTCAGAATAAAGTGTGTGTGGCAGGGAGGGGGTGACTTTTAACCCATATGTCATCCTCTTACAGCCTTAGCCTCTTCAGCTGATGACGATAGCCACATCTGTGGCGCACTTTCAGTGGTGTAGCCTGTGAATCCTATCTGGGCTCTGCAGATAAGGACTCGGAAGCTTGGAGAGAATGGTCCTCTTCCAAGGCCGGGTAAGAGGTGGAGCTTGGGTTCTAATATAGCTCTGTCCCGAAGTACTCTGCTAGGCTGCTGCTCCTTACTGACAGTGCCACTGACTGACAGTACAGGAGAGTCACCCCTGGAAAGCTTGCCTCACTTGCTCTGGAGTATGACTCCATCCCTACTCTAAAGTTGGGAGAGTAAGAGCAAGAGAGAGAATTAGGGGTGGGGGTGACAGGACCCAGGGCCTTGTACCTGAGCTGAGCACTCTACCGCTGCACTATGTCTCCAGCTCCTCGTGAGTTTTTTTGTTTTTTGTTTTTTTTTTTTTTTTTTTTTGTCAATACCCCTCTCCCCTTCTAGATTTCATGAGGCAGACAGGATTGAGGTTCCGCTGGCCTAGGAATCCAAAGCTCAGTCGGAAGCAAATGCTGACCTGATCAGTCATTCTCACAGGTTTGGGGAGAGGGTGTTAGTGACGTGGATGCCAAGATGGCATGGGGGAAGGCACAATAGGAGGGGCATTCAGCATCGTTTCTTCTTCCATGGGCATTGGTGCCATAGGGCTGGCAGGGATTGCTCCACTTGGCCCATGTGTACTTCTTTGCTACCGTCAGCCATAGATGGGTCCAAATGCTTTGTTTGACTCATTATCTAGTAGGGTGTGTGGCTTCCCTATGGGCTTGATGCTCAGTTCGACGCCCCTGGCCAGAGGCTTGCTGGCTTTCCTCTTAGGTTAGGATTCCTAATACTCAGGCCATGGCTTAGAGTAGTGTAGTCAAGCTCGGAATAGCTGTTCACAGATAGGCTTTGCTACCGAATGAGCATGTGTGTATTGATCGTTCTGTACTGAACCTGCCCCAACCAGGAGCCTGATCACCGCTGGTGTCTACACTTAGTTGGACCGGCTTGCCTGCCCTGGAATCAGGTTCTAGCCCCAATCTGGCTTCCTCTTTCCTCACAGCCCTGGTGTCTGGGAATACAGCTTGCTTTGTACTCAAACATCCAAATCATGACATGATAGAGTCAAGCAACCTTATCCTGGGGTGGGGCGCAGAATTCTCTACTGAGGGCTGTACCAGATTGCGGCATCCCTGTGCCTATGGCCTCTGGCTTCCGAGTGCCTGGGTACCAGGGTTGGGGCCTCTGAGGTGCTGAAGGCCAGGACAGGGAAGAAGGTTGCGAGTTATTGGGTGGGCCAGGTGGGTGTGGAGGAATTCTCTGTCCAGCTGCATATCCTTATTCATAATGCTTGCTTGTTCCTGGCTAGAGAGCTGGGCATGCTATTTGTGTGCGTGTGTGCATGTACGTATGCATATAGGAGAGGGGGATCCCTGGGCAGGCGGTGGGCTCTCTCTTTTTCCCTTCTTCTCTAACTGCTGTGGGAGTGGGGGCGGCCACGAGCCTGGGGCTGTCAGGCTGCTCACAGCTGGTCCCGATTTGCGGACAATGGGAACTCGACTCAGCTCACAGTGCAGCCCAGCCCAGCCCCAGCTCCGTCTGGGACTGCTTGAAGGCTTGCACAGGAATGTGGGGTGGAAAGGCTCTGAGGGCTCACTGCTGTAGAAGATGCTGCAAGAAACAGCCTTGCTAGGGAAGACAGTGAAGTGTGGGGGAGGTCTGCCAGCTGACCTCACCGAGCTGGGGGTGGGGGAGGTGGGCTCAGCGGTGACCTTCAGTTTTGTATCTTGGAGCCTATGCAGCCTTGCCCCTGGGGGAGGGGTGCTGGCTGGCATCCATATAGGGGCGAAGACTCAGCCAGTCAAGGGCCCACGGAGTCTCTGGAAAATCTGGGACTGGTAGCCAAGTCTCCCAACACTAGGCCTTGTCCTCTCTGTTCCTGTCACACACTACCCCCTGACCTCAATTTCTGAGTTTGCCTGAATTCCTGTGGTCCTAGATCATGGAAGACCCCCCAGCCCCCACAGAGGGGGGTCTTTCCTCCTATTCCTCTTCCTTGGCAGGCACAGGGGCACCTGGATTTCCCAAAGGGCATTTGTGTAGGGGCGGAGCCCACTGGGATGAAGACTGGAAATGGAAGAAGTAGAAACACTGTGAACTGAGCACCTACTATGTGCCATGCTCAGCACTAAACACTTTTCCACAGTAGCGGGCACT
>BDUI01000339.1:204157-215785 GCA_002335545.1 Apodemus speciosus | reverse complement strand
CCTGGCTGTCCTGGAACTCACTCTGTAGACCAGGCTGGTCTTGAACTCAGAAATTTGCCTGCCTCTGCCTCCCAAGTGCTGAGATCAAAGGCATGCGCCACTACTGCCCGGCATGATAGTTACTCTTAATTGTTAATTTGATTGAATTATGGAGAGCCCAACAGTTTAATGTAAACATTTTGATATATATATATGTGTGTGTGTGTGTGTGTGTGTGTGTGACATATATGTGTATATACATATACATATACAATCTTAATCCTATTGCTGAAGACACAACATACTTTGGTTCCAGGACATAGAGAAGTCAAGCTGGAACTAAATTGAAAACTTCCTCTCTGCTGGCTAGCTTTCATAATAGTAAAAGGTGCTATGCAGGCTATAGGGGGAGAAAAGCTATGGGTGGTATTGCCCAGTGGTAAGCACTGCATACTATAATGCCAGTCAACTTAGGTATAATAGCGGCATGAGGGTTATGGGGAAAATTGCTTTTGGATTGGATTTGAGACCTGTTCCAGAGGAGGGAGTTCAGGCCTGATAGTGTAAACCTGGTCAAATGGCATGGCTCAGCAGTCATAGGCCCACAGGGGAGGTGGGCAGCGACTGCTGTTGTGTGGCCAAGTGGATGTGCTGTCAAACTGCCTTTGAAATATTTGTGTTTATACCCACAGATTAGTGCTGCACTCAACTCTAGCCAAAAAAGCGTCTCTGTAGTCAGCAGCAGTTAATGAAGGGACTTATAATTGAGAATAAATAACTATTGAGTACTCGACTGTATGTAACACGTTGATATCAAAGCCCTAGAAGCTCAAGGAACATTGTGTGAGATTGGGCCAAAAGAATGTAGGAGCGGAAGACAGAAGGAGAGCTGGGAAATGCAGTCTTTTTGCTGTGGCACGGCACTCAGCTACGTAAGACCTGTACTAGATCGAGCCAGCCAGATCATCCAACATTCCATCGGGCAGCATTAATCAAATTCAGTGGGTTACAAAAAAACAAAAACAAAAACAAAACCAACAACAAAACAACAACAACAACAACAAAGCAGAGGGGATATGAAGGGGAGACACGTGTTCTGGGTTCCTGGAGGAGTGGAGAGGAGTTTAAGGTACATATTGTCAAGGTGCATTGTTTACCTGTGTGAATTGTCAAAGAACAAATAAAAACTATCTTACATACAGAGAAAGGGGTCCATAGAGTTTGCTGTTTACTACACAAAGATAGAAAAAGGAGCACTAGCAAACCAAGAAGCAGGTTCTGTGATCGTGGATTTTCCCAGCTGGCCAGCCAGAGCTGTGAGGAAGCTAGTGTGTGTGCCCTCGGAGCCCCCAGACTCTGGAGTTCTTTGCTAGAAGCCACCGAGGTAGCAGGCATTCTGGTGCCGTCATCTCTTCTTTTGAGCTCCCTTCTTTGTGATAACAAGAGTTTTCCTTTAGGGCACATATCTCCCTCAGCTGGGGATTCACATATGACCTCCTTCTGCTCTGGGCTGACCCGCACTGATACAGAGAATCCTGTACTAGGACAGGCCTAGGACACACCCATCAACACTCTGAGGGTAATGTGAGAATTTCTTCCTGGTACTTGTTGGGAGAGTCACAGGGAGAAGGAGGGAAGACCCTTGTAAGTTGGGGTTGAACAAAATGGGGCTCAACCTGCTCAGGACCAGCTACCCAGTTTATAAAGACTGAGAAAATATGTCGGATTGCTGCTACCTCTGTGTTCATGTTATATTGATGGCAAGCCTGAGCTCAGAGAAAGACAACGTACTTAAGGCGATCCCGTTGACTAGTAAGCCAGAGCCAGCACCTCCATTAATTAGGGTCAGAATCCTTGGCCCCACCTTCCTACACACTAAGATCAGTCTTGAAGATGGATTCTCCTCTGCCCAGCAGAAGGACCTTAATGGGAGGGCTTTTGGAAAATGGTGAACCCGACCCCTTCCACTGTCCAAGTGGGCAGAGAGGTCAAGAAGAGAAAAGAACAGAGTATGTGAGCCCCCCCTTTCCCAGCCCCAGGAAGGATATGAGGATGCTACTGCTTTAGGCTTGTTGGAGAGCCCGAAGACGGATGGGGTGCAATAGAGACAGGAGCATGGGCTTACTGGTCAGGTCCTAAGCATGCAGAATCTCAGGGTGTCAGGGCAGAAAGGCACCATTAGAACAGACTCAATTGCAGGTCGGAAGGTGATTTGTCAGTGTACAGCACCACAGCCCGGAAGGAGCACTGTGCCGGAGCACTGTCAGCTACTGTAGTCCTGGCTCAAGGTCCCACCAGGAAGTGTGGCTTTGCCTGACTGTCTCCCCCTGCCCTCATGCCAGCATTCTGGTGAACTTTGTTTTGTGTGTGTGTGTGTGTGCGCGCGCGCACGCACACACATGTGAATACACACGTGCTGTGGTGTGTATGGTGTGCATATGAAAGTCAGAGGACAACTTGTAGGAGTCAATCCTTGCCGCCATGTGGGTCCTAAGGATCAGACTCAATTGTGAGGCCTGAGCCATCTCACCGGTTTAAGATTCCAGTTTTCGGTTAGTTTCTTTCCACTCCCTCCATACCGCGGCTCTGTAAAGGTTGTCTGAGTCTGGGTAGGGTTGTAGAATGGTGGCCACTGGGGCATGGGATGGGGGAGGGGCTGATAAGGGCAAAACAGCTAGCAGAGCCATGGCCCAGGACCCTGACAGCTAGGGCCATCTGCAGGTAGATACTAAGATAGCTCTGCCTCCAGGAGTGGCGGCATGGAGTCCTTTTCTGCACAGCCTCTAGTTGCATGGAAGACAGGCCACTGTCCTTAGGTCACCTGATGCTCTAGGACAGGACATGTCTGTCTCCGTGCTGCCTAGCTCTGCCCCTTCTGATTCAAAGTCAGGGAGTAGTAGAACCCGCTGACGCTAGCAGCTTGCCCTGGCAGTGAGGAACCCACAGCCCCCTAGGTTCAGACACCCATCTTGCTTTGTTTGAGGTACTAAGAGTGGAGTCCGGGGCTTTGAGCAGGCTGGGCAAGTCCTCTAGCACCAAGCCACACCCTTCCAGCTTGCCCTTCTCTCCATAATCTGAGAGGCCAAGAAGACTCCTGCTGATTGAGTACATACTACGTGCCGGGCAGTTGGCCAGGCCCTTCTTTCTGCTTTTATTATTCGCAACTCCACAAGGCAAGTGGGCTCGCCCTTCTTGCACATGAGTATACACCATAGCCCAGAGAGAGTGGCCTCCTATGGTCAGGTCCCCAGAGCCCACAGCTGGCCAGAGCCCCACATGTCACTGGCTTTTCTAAGCTCTCAGACCTAGCAGGCTACACGTAGGAGAGGGGACTAGGAGGGGCAGGCTGGAGGATCCCACAGGCTGCCCCTGAGCCAGGCCCCAGAAAACTCCATGCTTGGCCACCTGCCAGGGGGTGTGGCTCTGGAGAGACTCCTTGGATAGAGAAATTCATTAGCCTATGTGAAGTCTCAAACCGATTAGTGATTTATACTGGGCTCACGCGGCAGGTGGTTTAGGGTTATTATCTGACTTAACCCAAAGGCCACCCTGGCCTGGCCCTCCCTCCTTTTCCCCTTCCTCTTTCTGTCTTCCACACTCAGCCCTGCTTAGCCAGCCTGCTCCTAGACTTTTCCTCTAATCCCCAGAGCCTGGGCCATTTCTCAGGAGGGAACTGGCAGGGTTGGCAGTCGAGGGTGGAGGTGGCGGGGCACTGTGATTACCTCCTAAACCACAGGATCATTCGAAAATCCAAGCTTTGTTCCATCTCAGGGACCAAAGAGGGCTTCCGTTCCACATCAGGGCAGGATAAAAGGAAAAAAGAGTGAGGTACCACAGCAGGAGGCATAGAGAACTGATAGACAGAAGAACTTCCGATATGAGCAAGCTTGGGGTCCTGGGCTGGGATAAACACACAGCTGAGCTGTGGAAAAGGGGCTGGGTTGAAATGGCACAGGCTGCTCTGCAGCCGGTGGGAGCTTCTCCACAGAAGATGTTAGTGAATCCCCAGGACTCTCGAAGATGAGGGGGAGTGGGTAATGCAGAATTCCCTTTAAAGCGATCTGGAGCTCTCTCAAGGGAAGTCCATTTCTCTGCCCGTTGGGGGAGGGCCCGGTTCTGCCTACCTCAGCTAGGGTCTCTCTGGGTGGCTTCTGGACAGAGGCCACGGCAGCCGCGAGCTTCTACCTCAAGTCAGCTGCCTGTCCCTTGGCTAATGTCCTTGACTTTGATTAGCAAAAAATTGGCTGGGTGGCTATTGCCCTAATCCCGGGAGCCCTACCCCCTACATGCTAGGGCTAGGTTCTGGGCCTAAGGATATTGGTGGCAATGTCACCCAGCCCAACCCTTATGTTAGCTAGTGCATTTCCCAATTCCCCACAGAGTCTACCTGACTTCCTGCCTCGCTAGCAAGTTCCAACTTCAGGAAGTCCTTCTTGGTATCTGGCTTTGAATCTTTTGGTCATAACCAAATTATTTCCCCCCCCCCCCACTCTATACAAATGGTGAAGGGGAGGGGAAGGTTTCTCGTGTAGGATATCATCAAGAGTGGAGTTTAGATGCATGTGTAGCACAGGCTAGACTAAATAGTGAAGAGGCTCAGAAACTTCTGGAGCGGGAGCCCAGGCAGCTGACCTGGCTGTTCTTGGGGTCACTGACCCAGAGCCATGGAAGGAGGCACACAGAAAGTGGTGTGAAAAGGTGCACTACAGTCTGCCTGTTCATAGCTAGTGACTGCGAGGAGGACTTATCCTAGAGCCCTGGCCCCTTCCTTCCTGGTCTAGCACGCTAACACTCCCAGTTTCTCCAGCTACCAGCAGCCCTGCCTGTTATTCAGCCAAGAGCTGAGTGTCCATCCGAAACTGGGCCCTGCTGGAGGTGGGTGGGGGAGGGGTTGCTGATAGGAATGTGACTGACACGGTTAGGTCTTGTCTCCTCCCCCACTTGGGCTAGAGCTGAGGGATGAGGTGCTTCCAAGCCAGCTGGATTGAGTAATTAAAATCTCTCTTCTACCCCTGGTGGATGACCTCCGAGGTTCGTTCCAGCCTTATGATTCTATGATTCCAGCTGGGGGTATCCAATTAACCCTTGTCATGCTTGGCTGCTCTTCGTGGGCTGTGGAGTGGGAAGGAGTCGGGACTGTGAGGTCTCAGGGAAGGCCCATTCTCAGCACATGTCAAGATACTCTCTTCCCTCCCTCCCTCCCTCCCTCCCTCCGTTCTCTGCCTTCCCACCATGCCAGGGTGGTGGCCCCGGAATTTCAGTGCCAGGATAAAAAGACACTTGTGGGCCTATGAGCCTTTGGGGGGCACTGCCATGTAATAGTGAGTGGCAGGTCATTATTGGATGTGATAGTGAAGAATCTATCGGTGCCATGGTGTCCAGGCCCAGAAAAGCCTTGAGAGTCTCTCTGTCTCTCTCTTCCTCCTTTTCTATTTTTTTTGTCTCTGTGTGTATGTCTTTCTCTGTGTGTGTCTCTCTCTAT
The DNA here is from genome assembly GCA_002335545.1 of Apodemus speciosus. NCBI lineage: Eukaryota > Metazoa > Chordata > Mammalia > Rodentia > Muridae > Apodemus > Apodemus speciosus. Next base: position 210,324 of record BDUI01000339.1, on the reverse strand, counting down.
CCCTGTGTCTCTGTTCTCTCTGTCACCCCCCCCCCACCGTGTATGTGTGTGTGTGTGTGTGTGTGTGTGTACAGGATGCTGCCTCTCAGAAACAAAATGGAGGTAGCAGTGGATCAACAGAAGAGAGACCACCGTAAGTCTGGACATCTTGAACCATGTGTTCTTAGGGACCCAAGGCCAGAACAAGGCAGCCTCTTCCTGGTAGCTCTGGGACAGCGTGACATTTTGGATGAGGTTTGGACTCCAGTCAGAATGGTGGTGGAGCTACACATGTGGCCATTGTCAGAGCCCACGTGGGCCTTAGAGACTGCCATAAACAGTCACCTTATGGGCCACTTCAAACCTCCAAAGTGTTTTCTTTGGCTCGCACGGTGCCTACATGATGAAGAAATTAGCTCTCATCATTTAAAATTCAGGAGATTTTTTACATAAACATCCAGATTTATAACTTCTAAAAAACTCTGAAGATCTAGTAATCCTGTGCTCTCTCTCACAGGCAACAGACAGCTGGAGCTGAGTGGCAGCTGTCCCCTGGGCAGGGGGCGCGGGGTGGGAGGTGGGAGGTGGGGGGGGGCGGACACATACTCTTGACTTCTTGCGGTCCCACCTTCCCTAGTCTGCTCTTCCTAGGACAACTGGAGAAGTGCAGGCCTGGAAGAAAGAAGGCAGGCCCTTACCCAGGTCAGCCACCCACCTGGGTGGGGGCATTGCGAGGCCTGGAGCTGGGCGTTCTGTGGACCCTTTATCCCTGTTCCCAAGCTCTGCCTCAGGCGCAAGCCCCTCTGCCGTCACTGTCCCTCTCGGGAGGCTCTGCGGTGCTTTGTCTGGCGCCTCCGGGCATGGCCCTTGCGGGAGATTCGCGTTGGGCTGTGCAGCGCGGGCACCCGCATTCTCAGCAAGGAGGGCCTCGCGGGCGGGCGGGGCCGTTGCGGCGGCGCGCCGGGGTCTGTCTAGGAGGGCCAGCGCTGCCCGCCGCCGCCGCCCCGCCGCCGCCCCGCCGCCGCCCCGCCGCCCCGCTGCCGGGCCTCCGGGCTTGCGTGTCCATCGGGGTCCCGCGGCGGGCCTCGGCCTTGGGCTGCGCTGCAGCGAGCCGCTGGCGGGCGGCCGGGTAAACACGGCCCACAGCGGGGCGCGCGGAATTCTGCTGACGGCGCTCTCCTCGGGCCTGGGCGGGGCGGCGCGAGCCCGCGGCGGAGGCCCTAAGGCCAGGGTAGTGTCCCCTCCGTGCCCGCGACCCCCAGCCGACTGTGGCGCCTCCCCAGCCGCGAAAGACGCAGGGCGGGGCTGCTGGCGGCTGAGCTCTCCGCGGCGACCCCCTATCCCCGCCCCGGACCCTCGGACTCCCCACGCGTAGCTCCTCTTCAGCTTACAGCCCAGAGCCAGCTCCAAGGGGCACAAGGGGACCAGGTCCCTGACTCCTGTCTCTGCCTAAAAGTCCAGGGCAGAGGCCCGGAGCGAGGGGCAGAGCTCAGGAGTCCTGGAAGCCAAGTGCTACATGGTCAGAACCATGCTCCCAGATAACACAACATCCCTAGCGAGTCTCCATTCCCCTGTCAGCCCTAGTCTGAGCCTTTGTCCAGTTGTGGGGCAGAAGATTTCTCAGCGAAATCGAATGCTAAGGTTAGGATTCCTAGGGTGTGGGGGGGTCAGAGAGGTACAGGGTTGCATGGCGGGATGTCCCTGTACAGAGGGAGGAGGCATACACTTGTGACCGTATGATACGGGCAGCAGACTCAGAAAGGACGTGATGGATCCACTGGTAAAAATGACTGGACTGGAGAAGACCTGAAATGGCAGGAGAAGCTGTGGGTTCGAATGTAGAAGAAGGGGACTCACAGGGTGCTAAGTGGCACAAGGCTGGGAGGCTTCCTTCCTATGGAAAGGTCTGGGGCAGATTTATGGGATCCCCTTTTTTTGGGGGATTAGGACAGAAGGTTATTCATTCAAATCGAGGTCCAAGGGACTCTTCAGATGAGATGGCCCTGGAAACAGATGTCCAGTGAAGGCCTCTCACCTACTCCTGACTCATCCCAGGTAAAGCAGGAAGTTAGGTTCCTCGATCTACCCTTATTCCATTGCTCCCAGGGACCATATGTTCATTGACTCATCCAAGCTCACAAATGTCTGCCGTAGTGTATTAGCCCCATACTAGAGGACAGCAAGAACATGTTAAAGAGGTTGTTTTAATGTCAAACATGGAGTGGTCAGTTTGAACCCAAGGCCTGCTGTTTCATTACATTAGGTTTTCATCCTAGTCTCAGAGAAACTAGGTGTTGCTTGGACAAACTTGAGTTTCACTGGCCTGCAGCTGGTAAAGGTGGCTTAAGGCAAGAGAGATCTTGGTCCCCTTAGCTCAAGGCTATCAGGGCTTCACTATGGGCTGCCACCTGTTGAGTTTTTTTGTGCCCCCCCCCAAGCTGAGGGCAAGACCAGATGCTGGGGGGGGAAGGTGGGAGGCGGAAGCAGAGGGAGGGGGCTGAAAGGGGGTGTCTCCAGGGTTTCACTGGGTTCCTGGGCTCCAGATGGTAGGTCTGGGGAGGGCTGGCCCAACATCTGAGAACTAGCTGGGGGCTGGGCCCCAGGAGCCCCACACTGCTGGGCAGCCTCTGCCTTGCCTCCGGTGTGCTGGGGTGTGAGGAAGCTGCTGCAGAGCAAACAAACAGAGCCTGTGAGGACAGGAAGCAATTAAGGACCACCCGGCCCAGGCTGCTGAGAAGCTGAGGAGGCAGGCTCTGGCCAGGCCAGCCAGTCACAGCGGCCAGCTAGGTGTGGCCTGGGGCAAGGCCAGGGAAGGCCATGGGAGGCTGACAAAAAAAAAAATGCTGTGAGCTGTGGAGATTCTGGGAGAAATCTCTTCCACTTAGAAGCAACTCCAGAGAAAGAGCAAGCTTGTCGGGTCAGGGGTGGGGCGCAGGGAGCAGTGGCTTGTCAGAAGGCCTTAGTCCTAGGCCTAACTGTTAGTTCCATTCATAAGCTGTGCTTAGAGGTGTCCCTTCTGTTCTGTGAGCCTGTTTGCTCATCCTCATAATAAGGTGCTTAAAAGAAACGTTCTTCGAGAGTCCTTCCAGGCTTCACCATCCAAGACCTCGGGGTTGCTGAGAGCTAAGGGTGCGTTCACTAACTTATACTGGGTGTCAGCTCTATGTGGTACAGTTAGGAAGCAGATTTGGAAAGTTTAAGACATGAGTTCTTTGCTTAAGGACTAGTATCCCCCTCCAACAATACCATGGCTTGATGATTTCCGTAGGCTGTGAAGTTCACTCAAGTGGGAGTTCTTTCCATGCCCTGTTTAGTCAACACATTGCTATCCTCATGCTAAGGATGAGAAAAGTTAGCCTGGAGTGTTAAGTGTCTGTCCCTGGACCAGGCCCACTCTCAAGGCTGTGCTTGGAACTGACTTGACTTTGCTTCTACTGCAGATGAGGTGCCACACATGTTCCTCCAGGACCACGGAGATTGTCTCCACTGCCCGGAGAAGATGGACCATTCCCGCACAAGGGTGTGCTTCAGGTGCAGCCATACTCCTCTCTTTCCCGCTGTTTACTTGGCTCCGGCAGAAAAATCAGCAACTCTTCAGTAGTTCCTGGAGATGCTCCATCTTGTTAGCTGCCTGGATGCAGRCAGGCAGGAGCCCTTGATCCTTGCCATTTCTTCAGGCCCCAAAGTGGTAACTGGATGCCTTTTGCACTCCAGACACAGCGCTGTGCTTTCCGGGCTTCCCCCACCCTCCACAGTTACTTGGTGAGATCACCTTCATTATGCTCGTAGGGGAGTCCCCTCATATGCTGATCCCTTGTCTTTCAAGGCCCCAACACAGGGCTGCAGGGACCTTGGGAGCCTGTGCTTAACCTGTCCACATTCCAAGGACTCTATCTAGGAACAGCCTGGCCCTAGTCAGCCCTTCCTTTGGATTCTGGAACCATCAAGGCCTGGATCAAGCCTCTCCTTGCACCTTCCTCCTTCTAGTTCTGGCACCAACTTGACTTGCCTGGAGCTAGGCCCAGACCCGAGCAACCCCTTTGGATTCCTGGTCTCACATATTCTTGTACCACTAGGCCCACAGCTCCTAGGAACTGGGCAAGCCCTTGTGTATGCCACACTCCTGGGCAGCTAGGCGGAAACTATCATTATGGTCTTAATTTCCATTCTCCAGATAAGGAAACAGAGAGGTAGCAGCGTGGCCTGCGGTGACCGGTTGCCCTAGCCCATACACCTGGTGTGTGCAGAGACAGGAGCAAGGCCTGTGTGCCTGGCCGTGTTGGTTGTTGCTCCTGCTACCTGATGAAGGTAGCGACGGTGTGCCATCCTTAAGAAATATGGCCTTGACAGTGGTACAGGAGTCAGTCATTGGGGGTCCTAGGAGGACTGTCGTCTATTTGTCCAGGACAACAATCCACCTGGCAGGAAGTTGGTAGAAGGAAGGGCCTCAGAGGGACAGAGAAACAGGATCTCCAGTAGGAAGCTTGGGATAGCCTGACTTAACAACTGTGCAAAGACAGGACGATATGCGGGGCATCTTGATGCGCCAGCGAGGCTGCAAGTTCCCCCTAGTGCTGCCTTACAGAGGAGGGAAAATGAGCCTTGAAAAGGGGCCCTCTGCTACCCTGCCTGCCCAGGGAGTAGATACCTTCCCCGACTAGCACCCCACACCTCCTGAAGCTAGCTTGGATTGGAGGGCTGCCTGGGAGAAGGAAGGGTTCTGTCTGCACCCCCCCCCGATCCCCTGCTTTGGAGCTCCCAAGCAGGGACATGGGAAATGTGCGAGCCTATATGAGTAGGGATGTGGCAAGGGCCTGACAGCACAGGTTCCCAATGGCTGGGCTGGGAATGGAGAGGGCTCAAGGAGAGATAGAGTTTTGCTATAGACACGTAGGGATTATGTGATGTTCCCTTACAAGGAACATAGTTTAAAGCAAGAGAAGTAATCTGAAAAGGACCAAAGGCGTCACATTGGTGGGGGAGTGAATCTCAGCTGAGACCCCGAGGACCCTTTGCCCCTGTGCCCTGTGAACAAGGCTGAGGAGGCCTGCTTCTGACTGACTGTTCCCAGGCTCATAGCCTTTGCTGGCCAATCCCTGGGCAGGAGGTGGCCAAACTCAGCTGCCCCAGGCTCCTCAATGCTGCCCTTATCCCATCAGCCCCCTGGGGCCAGGCTGAGCCCATACAAAAGAGAGCGTTCCTTGTGGGCCTTTGCGGGGGCCCTGGGAATCGGTGACAAGCTGAATGGGATAATAAGTTAATTAAAGCTGTCTCATATGTGAGGGATCCCAGGGCAGAGGAAAAAGGCCTGGCCAGGCAGCCACACGGGCACCTCAACTCCTGAGCCACAGAATCTCTGAAGAAACTTAGACAAGTGTCTCTCTGTCATAGGCCTCAGTTTCCCCATCTATACAAGAAGGGGTCTAGCAGCAGAAATAGTCTCTCAGGGCCATGCCAGCGCTAACGTTCCAGGAGTCTCTAATTAAAACTGTCCCCTGTGTATTAATCTTCTTGTCAAGTTTTAATTAATGGCTGATGGAGCCGGAGCAGACACCAGCTGCCACTCCCCTGCTGGGAAGCAGGGGACACCCACAGGATGCTTGACCTGATAATCACTGCTAAGTGGTCTCTAGCTCCACATGGTCTCTGTCCACCCAGGCCTCCTCTGTGGCTCTTCCTCTAGACTGCTACCTAAAGCTTGTGGATCACTTGGGACTCTATCATGGTGGCAGAAGGACAAGCAGCCTTCAGCTCAGCTCTATCAGCCACTAGTGCTGTGATCTTTCTGTACAGCCATACCTGCCTGAGCTCTGGTTCCCTCCCCTCAGTCATATGGGAATAGCTTTGGTCCCAAGTAACATAAAAATCTATTTAAAACACTTTAAGTGGTAAGTACAAGTTATACCTCAGAAGAAGCCCTTTAAAAAGTGTGCTTCAATAGTTGGTTTGTTTAGCATCAAAGACTGGAATGGATATCTCCACATTTTTTGTTCCATTGTCTTCTCATTCCTTCAGGACTGTACCTTCAGGTTGATAAAGTGGCGGAAGCAGCTCACAGCCTGGCACTTTAATTAAATAAAGTCTTTTGTTGTTGTTGTTTTTCGAGACAGGGTTTCTCTGTATAGCCCTGGCTGTCCTGGAACTCACTCTGTAGACCAGGCTGGCCTTGAACTCAGAAATCCACCTGT
>BDUI01000339.1:169828-192698 GCA_002335545.1 Apodemus speciosus | reverse complement strand
GTATGTATGTATGTATGTATGTATGTATGTATGTATGTATGTTGTGTATGGAGCCCAGGTTGGACTTGAACTCATGATCCTCCTATCTCTGCCTCCCTAGTGCTGGGATCATAGGTCTGCACTGTCAGACTCAGTTGGGTTTTGCTGTTAGTGTTTGGTTTTAATATGGTGGGGGCTTTTCTTGTTTGCTTAGTTTCTTATTGTTTTGAGACAAAGGGTCCTGCTATGAATCCAGGCTCATTTGGAAATCGTGATCCTTGTGACTCTACCTATCTCCTTGGTGCAGCCTCAATGGTTACCTATTAAGTTGCCAGTTGCAATCCCCTGGACAACTGGCCAGGTATTCTTCTGTCTAGCCTCAGAACTCCTCACTGAAAAGGCCACGCTTCTAGGAACCACAGGCCTGACATCCAGTCCTAGTACCAACTCTTTCTGTGTGACTCAGGATAAATAGATGAATTTCCTCATGGAAGCCTTTGTTTGCCCATGCGTAGGGTGGAATGAAGATAACATTTTCTTGCCTAGGTAGTTAGCAGGGTTAGATGAAGGAACACATGGGTGTGCTCTGTGAGAGCCAAGGGCTATAATTATATGTATATGAGCTATATTTATCAGCATGGCTAAGATGGAGAAGAAGTAAGTTCTCTGCCTCTTTGTTATCCAAGGGCACATTCCCTATTCCCTTCTACTCAATCCTGAGGGATTCCTTGAAGACTCAGCCCACTGAAGGTCAGGCTTAGGTTTCTTGTTCTGCTGGAGGCCCCTCAGCATGCTGCTTGACTCCTCTGAGCCGCAGAGAAGTGTGCTCTGTGGACAGCAGCGCAAAGGAAAGGGGATTTTCTCCTAGTCTCTCTCCCTCCCTCTGGATGATGTGATCAAAGAAGAGGTTCACACAGAGGTGAGGCCCAAAGGCACAGCAGCACCCTTCCCAGATGTGGTGTGGGGGCAAGGGGGCGGGGGAGACTGAAGAAATGTGGCCATGTGGAGGGCAGGGCCAGGGCTGGCCTGCCTGTGATCAAAGGCACGGGTGGGGCGGGGCAAGGGCTGGGGGCAAGTTCCTCACATTGCTGACGGGTTAGTCCTTTCTCTTGGTTGCCTGGATGCCTTGGTAGCTCCCAGCCCCTGTGCTCACTGGTTCATCGTTTACTGCAGGGCTGTGCCTGCAGCCACCATTCAAGCAGATTATGAATGGGGAGCAAACTACTTACATACAAGCTACTTACATAGTCCTCCATGGAGTGGGTTGAGAGACACATGCCAAGCTGAGTGCTACCTTACCCTGCTCTTATAACGCGCACTGGTGGAGATGCTGACAACCTGTTACTGCCCAACTGTCCCAGGTACTTCACTTGCCTGACTCCCATCTACCTCCTTGTGTGCTGGTGGGTGGGTCTCAGCCTACTGGCACCCGGGCAGCCATTCCTGTATGGTAGCAGTAGTGGCTGGGAGCCTGTGTGCTCTCCTGGGTTGGAGCAGGTTGGGGAGCTTAGCTCTGCAGGGCTGAGGCAGAGAAAGATGGGCATAGAAAGAACTGTTTTGCTCTGGGGAAGAAGAAAGATCTTGGTGTTCCTGGGTCAACTCCAGAAGCCCAGGGGCTCCAGCTGCCCATGTCACCAGGAAATGTGCGTTCTAAACAATGCCCAGGCCAGCCCATCCTGATCCCTACCTACCACCCCTGGTGGGAGCCCTGGGAGATGCCTCTGACCATTGTTCCCAGAGACAGCTCACTGGGGTCAGACCTGGGCCATACCAGGGTCCTCAACCTCCACACCCTGGGAGGAGGCTCATGATGTCCCAGAGAAAGTTCTTCCAGTCTTTGTTTTGGATTGGGCAGGAAGTTGCTCAGGACGTGATGGTTTGGGTGGGGGTTGGGGTAGAGGAGCATGGGGCGGGTCAGGTTTCCTTTTGGTTTCCTTTGGGGAGGGCTATTGATGAGGTAAGCTGAGGTATGGGGCAGATACTTGCCTCAGCTTCTAGTCAGGAGACCTTAGGACCCAAGTTTCTTTATCACACAATGGAGATTCTTACCTTCTAGTTATTGGGAGAACCCCACCCCCACCCCCAAGATTCTTTTGACAGCTTTTTTGGCACATAGTTCAGGTATTGTTTTTTTGTTTGTTCGTTTGTTTTTTCTGAGATAGGTCCTGCTATCTAGCCCATACTGGCCTCAAATTCCTGATCTTACTTCCTTAGCCTCCTTAGGGCTCAGATTACAAACATGTGCCATCGCCCTTGACTTCATTTATTATTACATTATCTCTATCTATCTATCTATCTATCTATCTATCTATCTATCTATCTATCTATCTATCTATTTTGGTGGTACCCTCTAGCCTAAACTGGCTTGGAACTCATAGCCCCACCAAGCCTAGCATATAGTTCAAATGTCAGTTCTAGATTTCTTCTCTTTTCCAGGCTAAGACTGCTTGTCTCGGAAGCCTTAGACACTCCTTCTGTCTTTTTAACCAGCAACAGGCTGCATTCAGGCATGGCGCTGGCAGCATCCCCATCTTACAAGTAGGGAAACAGAGGTGGAGTGAGAGTGGTCCACAGTAAAGGAGGTGATACGAACAGCTTTTTGTTCTGCTGGGATTTGTGTCCCTGTCCGCCTAATAGAAATGTCTGTCTGACATTAGACTGCGACTTTGAGTACTTTTGTGATTTTCCGAGTCACACGTTATTCAGTTCCTCAATGGGAATGTTTAACTTAACTCCTCCAGGTTTAATGTTAATCCAGGGGCACTGGACATACCAGCCATGACCTGCTGTTCCTGCTCCTCTCTGTGGGGGCCAGTGGACGGTGGACCTGTGGATGCCAGAAGGCATCCATCCCTGCCATTCCTTGCCAGCAGCTGAAAGCTCGGCCTTTTTGGGCTCCTTCCAGGAAACAAAGCTGAATGCACATGAGAAAGACTTTGCTAAAGAGATAACACTGGGTCAATTCACATTTTTAAAAACAATACTAAGCTGTTCTTTTAAACTGTGATTAGCAGTAAATGACTTTGACACAATGGGAAACTGATTGTGACCAAGGGGATACCACTCCTTAGGGAGAACTTCTGTCTTTCTGATCACTTTTCTGATAATGTATGAATCCATGGAAATACAAGCGATGATTGGTATTGTTCTATTATCATTGCTTTTATTCTGAAAGGCATGCAGTATAAAGGTTAAGACTGTAGGCTCAGGAGGTAAACTTGTTGGGTAAGAAGATCGCCTTGGCCATTTCCCAACTGTATAATATTGGGTATGAATATTGGGTATGTTACTTGACTGTTTAGTGCCTTGGTTTACCCACCTATCAAATTGGGATAACACTAATAACAGTGTATACATATGTAGAGATAGTATATACACACATACACATCAGTTGTTTGAGGATCAAATGAGATAATTGAATTCAAGTGTTTAGCACAATATCTAGTTCAAAGGTCAACATCTAAACCCTGCAGGCCAAGATGGCTTGTTGCCTGTTGCTAAAGACGCAGCTTTGTTGAACACAGCCACATTAGTTTTTTTTTTTTTACCTATCTTTCATGATTGTTTGTGGCACCTCAGCCCAGTCAAATAGTTAACATCAGAGTCCTAGAGGAACAAAATTTAGACTCCTCACTGTCTATTCCCTGGGGTCGGGAAATCTGTGACCAACTCTTGTGTTTAGGCAATATTATTTTATTTTAGTATTCTAACTTCTTTCATTGTAAATATTGAGATCTAAGTTCAAGGAAAGGAAAGGACTTGCCCAAAGTCATGTAACTAGGATGGCACAGGACTAGGACTACACTTGGCTCAGAAAACTTACAAGGATACAACATTGATTACAAATTCATCTATGCTTGGAGTCCTCTGGATCATGGCTCCCTAGACAAAGGATGCCAGCTGCCAAGCCAAGAAGAGGCCTCTTCTCTCCAGTGTCAGAGGCAGTGTCAGGTCAGTGGGCATGGGAAAATAGTTTCACCTCAGCAGCCTTTCAGCAGCCTTTTCTCGAGTCTACTGACCTGTTAGGCTGGGCTGGGGTAGCTGCCGTGCTAGGTGATTAATGTTTCTGCCCCAGCCTCAGGACTCTGTTATCTGCTTGCTGGATTTACCCTTGCTCTTGTAATGGACTGGTCTGTGGGCATTTACGTTTCCCCTGCTATATTCTCCTGTGTGAGAGTGACCATGACACAATTATATTGGTCTCCTTTATTCTCAACTCTCTTAGAGGGCCTAGCTATCTTTAAGTTTTCCATCTGTTCTTCATACTAAGAAGTGGAGCTAAGTCAGACCTTAAGTGATGGGATGCATAGGAAAGCTTCTAGAAGTTCCCCCAGGTTCCTTGGAACCCTGAGATGTGGCTTAGTCCTCAAAGCCTGTGGGAGCTGGCAAGATGCACTTACAACGTATGTCACTGGCAGCCACAGGGAGGGTGATCTCGGGGGTTCTTCCTCTAAGCTTGAACAGTCTAGAATTCTTGAGAGCCAGTTTGGTCTCAGTAATAGTCATTTGCTCCATCTCTGTTTCCTATGTAAATAGCATGTCATTCAATACCTGTCCTATGGTCCGCAGTCTCACTGATCCAGAGATATCAGGGCCAGGGCACATTCGACCTCAAGTGCRTGTGTTTATATGTGAGCATGCATGCATGTGGCCTTACATGTATTGCTGTGAGCGTAGACTCCCCTTGAGACAGGATTTGGCATATGGTAGACGCTTGGGATGTGWCATTTCTTGCCTTTCTTGGGTTACCAAAGGGCCTGGTTCTGGACATAGTTAGCCAGGCTACACAGAGTAGACATCTAATTGATGTTTACCCAATGATCAGACTCAGTAGGCGTGTTCTTCCCAGAGCCATATTCTGTATGGGTGATGCATGTAAAATACGTTGGCTTGGACATGGAATGTATATGTGCTCTGTGAGTATGTATCACATGTGCCATGTTGAACATGTCATAAGTATGGGGCTACTGTATCTGTCCTCATGGAAATAAGTGAATCTAGGAGCATAACACTTCAAAGTTCAGGGTACAAGCTTGGAAATTGGACTTGCACACAATCCCCCAGTCCATCTAAGTGTGATTAAGGAAGGAACTATGATAAGCTTACCTGGCAAGGGGGCGGGGCATCGACTGTCTTAAGGCAGGAATCACACAAACAAACACATGGTGAGTGCCCAGCAGGTAGTGACTGTTCATGGTGGGTGATAGAATGTATAAGGCTTGGCTGCCAGGGTTGTATGTGTCATGTAGATAGTGCAAGCAGGAACATGTGTGTGTGTGTGTGTGCGCGCATGCTAGCTTGGGGACCATAAGAAGTAAGGTCTTCTGGAGAGTCTGGAAGAGTTGGGAAACTACAAGGGTGACTACCTGGAAGGGAAGCTCTAAAAGTAGGGGCTGTACAGAGAGCTGTCAAAAGCTCCAAAGGTAGGGAGACCTACTGATGCTGTGAGCCTTGTGTCTTGGCAGCATAATTAACGAGATCAGGTGGGCAGAGGACAGTACATCTGGAGACTAAGAAAACAGCCCCTAGCAGTGAAACCTAAGTTTAAGAAAGGCTCTCTCTCCTGTCACCTGGAAGGCAAGCTGGAGAGGAGCCTGAGAAGGATAAAGGATTTGCAGGATTTCTGAGAACAGAGGCTGCAAGCAGAGGGAGGCCTGAGAAAATGAGAGGATGAGGTGCTGAGAGGAGCATCAAGGTAAGAGGAAGAATAGCCTGAAGAAAGCCACCCTCTGCCCTCCCAACGGCATCCTGTCAGCCAGGCATGCCACCTCTTGGTGAATCACAGAGCCAGTCCTAGAGTTAGGTACACGGGATGGGACCAGAACCCCAGGGTGATCTGGGGCACTTAGGAATCCTTAGCCAGGGAGAGAACTGAGGAGGCAGGACCGCCCCCTCCATCTTCTCCATCTCACTTCCAGCTACTCAGACATCCTCCTCTCCGGCTTCAGCCTCAGAGCCCAGCTGTGGCTTGCTGTGGTCCAAGTTACTTCTAAAGTCCAACTGAAGGGGCCCTGTGGCTTAGAAGCTGACTGCCCTTACTACTGTAGGCCCGGAGTCCTACCCCACATCCCTGCACTCTGCAGAATAGACCTATGCTCCTCAATGGGATGCCCTTTTTGACCACAGTTTAAAAAAAAAAAAAACAGCAGAGGCCCCTTATATTCCTACACTTACAGTCTTTGCCCTCACCTTCTTTATTTTAGGCCTGAAAACCTACCATTGTCTGTGGTGCCATGAATGCAAGGACCACGACAATATACCTTTCATTAGTGATAAAATGATCATAAAATGTCAATAACAATAGAATTGATAAAAAAAAAAACCAACAATAAAACAATAGCACCGATGATGATGGGAGCAATGGGGGGTCACAGTGAGGAGGACAAGAGAGGTGTGATGGGGGTCATGGGGGTCATGATGCTTCATCTCATTGATTCGTTTGGATTGAGAAGTGACAATGAGACTAAGGCCTGTGTTTGGGTGTGTCTGTGGGAGGATTTTAACCGAGGGCTGACGGGAGAAGAGTGATCATGAGCATGGGGGTATCATCCCCTAAGCTGGGAACACAGACAAAATAAAATCGGTAAGGACAGCTCAGGGGTTCAGGCATTCTCTCTTTGCTTACTGCCCATTATAATGTGAGGAGCTCTGTTCCACCACGCCTTGCCCATCTTGATGGACTGACTCTCCCAAACCTCTGACCCAAAAGAAATCCTTCCTCCTTTAAGTAGATTCCTCAGGGATTTTTTTTTGTCTCAGCGACTAAAAGTCTAACACAATAGTATGCTGAAGACACTGATATCAATGAATTTGGCGATGATAATTGAGGTAGAGATGATGAGGATGAGGGTTAGCTTAGAGGCAGAAGTGGTGTTGAGGAAGAGGTGGAGGATGGCAATGATAATTGGGTTGATAATGAGAGCAATGATGATGAGGGTGGGAATAGTGCAGCAGGTACAGAGCTGGTGGTGATGGATGGGAGGTGTGGTACTTTGAAAGAAGTCATAATGATGGTGATTGATGAAGGTGTTAATGCTGAGGCTAATGACGGAGGCATTATGTGATAATGGGAGTGGGGTTGATGGTGATAATGGTGATGTTGATGATTGGGATGGCAGTAAAAATGGTAATAGATTGACACTGAAACGGAGGCTGTGAAGTTTTGCATTAAGCTTCACATTGTATGGAAGCTCATTTAGTTGTATAGACCTTGGATCTGGTTAATTTTGGTGTGTGTGGGTCTATTCATTTATTTGAAAGTTGCAATAGTCAAGAATCTAATGCGTGTATCCACTGAGTCTATCTAATCTCTGCCACCTTACTTTTATTGCAATATGTTTTCTATGATACTCTTGATTTTAGCATCACTCTATTTCCCACTGTTATTATCCTGGGGCATTTTAAAAACTTAGACCAACCCCTGCCAAAGGCACTGCAACTGTTAATTTTCGGAAAAGGAGGCTAGGAATCCCAGTTTCATTTGTTGTTGGGAGACTCGTACAGTGCCATTGTTATTCGCACTAAAGCCCAAACAGAAAAGGATTAGGGAGTCTATGGCCAATCTCAGGGCAGCCAATAAGTACTGGGCCTGATTAGGGCTTGGGTGGAAGAAAAATAATTGGGATCCAGGATCAAGAATGGTGCTCCTGGACACTGAAGTGGGCAGGCTCTGTAAAGTCTGCTCCTTGAGCAGGGTCAAATCAAGAGATGGCCGTGCTGTTTGTTCTGCGGCAGGAGGAGGAACAGTTGCTGGAGCCCAATTCTTTGGCCCACCACACAAGGAAAGGACGTGAATGTTTCCTGAAGCAGGGGTCCTATGCTCAGGCACAAGAAGATAGGGAGGAGCGCCAGCACGGGAAGAGGCAAGCAGTGTGGTGGTTCAGAGAAATGCTGGAGTTCTTGCCTAGATTCCTTGTGGTTCTGAGTGGGAGGTGACCCAGGATGTGGGCCTCTGTGGCTGCCTCCAGCCCCGCATCTGCCAAAAGGCCGCCCTTCAGGGACATTTCTTCCATCTCCCAGGCAGGCTGCGGTGAGAAGGAGGGGTGAGGAGGGAAAGCAGGAGGGGGACACTGCTCTCAGTTCCCCCCAGAGGAATCTGGTTTCTCCCACAAATGATCAGAGCTCTCCCCTCCCCCCACAGCCTCCCTTCCCTTACAGGCATCTCAGTTCCATGATTTCCGAAGGCCACTCGCTGACGCTATATCAGGGGCACGCTTGCTTTAACAAGTGGATGGGGTACCAAAGCGACTGGTTATGTGGTACGGGAAGGGGCTAAGGAATTTTCCTCAAATAACACGGGGATTGGAAGCAGAAACAGGACCAACTCTTCACTTAGATTCACTGTGCAAATTCAGAACTAGTGATACCGTTTTTTTCTGAACCTCCATGGCCCCTTCAGTAAAAATGAGGGTCGATCACACTGAGTTTTATAAGGATTGGGAGAAACAACACAGTGCAGGCATCCGTTCCAGTGTGTGGCACTTGGTACATGTTAAAGAAACATTCATCTCTTTCCCTAACCCCTACCCCTTTCAGAAGACCTGGCCTCATGCTCTGAGTGCTCTTCCACCCAGGTGCAAGCCTTCCATCTTCTTATGTCATCTGAGACCTAATAAACAAACAAACAAACAAACAAACAAAGAAAAATCCACATTTTAGGCATCAAATAGTCCTGGCAACCCTTCCAATCTCGGTACTGGATCTGGAGTCCATGGTGGAACTGCTGGTGTGACTGTGGTAATTGTTTTAGCTCTCTGGGCCTCGGTTTCCTCACTGGGATTTAGGGATAATACTGTCTCCTCTGCTGGTCTTGCAGGATTGTTGTGGGACTCAGATGAGCTCATGCTTCAGGACGTACAGAGCCGGCTCGGTGTGGGTGGTATGAACTCAGTCTGGGAGGGAGGAGGAAAGGAAGAGGTTTGGGCCTTGGAGACTGGGTTGGCTCCCGACTCAAGAGGGTCTGCCTCCTGGGGCATAGCAAAATCAAAGCATTGTGACGTGCAGGGATAGCTGCGGACATAAAACTGAAACCTGGCTCTAAGGTTTCCACATGTTCATCTTGGGTGGAGTGGGATGGGGGGGGGGAGGAGTTCATTTAGGTCCCTTCACACAAGCCGCACGTAAATACATCAATTATGAGGTTTGAGTCAACTGCCTGAGGACTGCTTGAACAAGATGGCAACCCCTACAGGGCAGGGGCCTCCCTTTCATCTTCCCACATCTTGGTCCTACTGAGGTCAGAAGTTGAGTTGACCAGTATCTGAAGTTGGAAATCCTGCCCTGCCTGCCACAGAAAGCTACAGGCCATGCCTGTCTTGGTAACCTGAAGGCAGAAGGTGGGGTTTTTTGCTGGGTTGGGAGTTTTGACAGCAACGACTGTGTAAGGTCTCCCTTTTTTTGCAGGATGTGAACCCTGCATATAGGGCTGAACAACCCAGTCAGTAGGCTTTTCTGACATGCGCTCTCCTTCCTTGTTCTCCTAACTGTTGCAGCATAGCGCTCGCTGTGACCAGAGTACCTGAAAGAAGGAAGGACTTTGGTTTGTTTGTTTGGCTCATGATTCCGGAAGGTACAACCCACTACAGCAGGGAAGGCATGGTGGTGGGAGTGGTTCAGTCTGTGGCACCAGGAACCTGAGGCAGCAGCTCTTCATAGTTAGCAAACCAGAAAGCAGGAAAAAACAAAAAACAAAACAACAACAACAACAACAACAACAACAACAACAACAAAAAACAGGCTCACCTTGCCCAGTTATCTGTTTCCACCAGCCAGGCCCCACCTCATAAAGGATCCAAAGCCTTGAAAGTAGCCTTGTTCCAAGCATTCAAAATGTCAGACTGTAGGTGATATTTGGAGTTCAAACCGTAGCACTCTCTGGTAGTTTAGTCCAAGATAATGGCGTACCTTAAGTTCTTACAGTGGTCTTCCTCCTGACCAAATTCTAATTACCCACCCTCCCATCTGGGCAGCCAGGCTCAATCCTCAGTCTCCACCCCTACCCTTGTACTCATGTTTCAGTTCCTCATTTCCAGTCCTTGTCCTATGCC
This sequence comes from Apodemus speciosus, assembly GCA_002335545.1. Taxonomy (NCBI): domain Eukaryota; kingdom Metazoa; phylum Chordata; class Mammalia; order Rodentia; family Muridae; genus Apodemus; species Apodemus speciosus. Next base: position 182,673 of record BDUI01000339.1, on the reverse strand, counting down.
TGTTTCCAGAGTTGGCTCTCTCTGCCTCCCTTCCCAATCCCTGCCTGTCATTTCCTGAGGGAAGAGCCTGGAGGAGCCTCAAGATCCCCTTCCTAGCCTTTCTTCCCCCCTCCACCCTACTTCCTGTCTTTCCACCACAGCCTCTCTCCTTACCTCATGACTCAGCTTCTATCTCAGGCCCCTGCTGGTGAGGCATTCCTGTGTTTGCCCTCCCAGTCACCAGCCGCCTGAACTCTGGACGCCCCCTCACCCCAACAAGTCAGCTTGGGCCCTGCCTGGCCCCCACCCACTAAGCTCAGTCACAYCAGCCCCTCCCTGTGGGGTGTCCCACAGCAGCCAGCTGCTGCCTGCAGTTCATTGGTGGGGACCACATACCAGCCACCCCTGGAGCCGAGTTCAAACGTGGACCTCCTAGCATGTGTTTGATCAGCTGAGGCCAAATCCACAGCCTTCTAGGAAATGGCGGCTACTAGCTCAGCTGTTCTCTGGAGCCAGTTAGAGACATATGGCCAAATAGCCAAGGGATAAAGCGAGGCAATCTCTTTCTCTGTCTCTCTGTCTCTCTGTCTCTTCTCTCCATCTGTCTCTGTCTCTTCTCTCCATCTGTCTCTCTCTGTCTCTGTCTCTCTCTCTGTCTCTCTCTCCGGCTGTGTGTATGCATGCATGTTTCCATGTGTGTGTATCTGTCTGTCTATCTGTGTGTGTCTGTATGTGTGTATGTGTGTCTGTCTGTGTCTGTCTGTGTGCTTGTGTATGTGTGCATGTGTGTGTGTGTGCGCGCATGCGCACGTGTGCACATATAGGACAAGAGGGGAACAAAGCAGGGAACGATGCATGTGTTGTATATCTGTTAGGAACTGCTGGTGTGACCATGGGCTGTTGGTTTGCTGGGCTGTTGCAGTGCTCCAAGAGTGTAGTACACTTAAGCTATGTACCAGAGGGTTGACATCATCATTGCTGTGGTACATGTGGGGAGGTGAGTGTTGGTGGTCTGAGATCTAATGTTATATCCTCTGTGGTGGAAGGGTTACGGTAGAGACATGTTGCAAGTGTGACAGAAGTGTGCTCATGGATTCTAGTGTCACGGCTCTGGTGTGTGGCGAAGACACGCTATGAGCCACTCAGCGTGTATATGTCTGTTGGGAGACTGTGACCTATATGCCTCAAGATCCGTGAACCCCCAGGCCTTTTCCTAGTACCTTTAGCTCAAATGCTGCGTTTTTCCAATTTCAGGTGAATTGGAACCACGTTATTGTAAAAGTTCTTGGGATTCCCACCTCATCTCTAGCCTGCAGGTCCTCAGTTCTTGCACTTTAATCCAAACTATTGGCTAACCAGGATAGGAAGGAAAGGCAAGACACCAGGAAGAGGAGAAATACAGGAGAGGGAAGGGAAAAGAGAGGTTGACTCAGAGGAAGAAGGGAGTGTTGAGCAGGAGGAGAAGGGAGGAGAGACGCTGAGCCATTTGCTGTCTTCCTCGGGCCTGAGGATCCACTTTTCTAGGCAGTGGAGATGCAGTACATACAAGCAAGACCAGAAAGGTCAAGTCCAGTGGGGCATGGGAGGCCTCATGCCCCCATGCTTGGGGACTGGGGAAGCAGGAAGCCCGTGCAGAGGCCTCAATATTAAAGCTGATGCCCGCTCAGAGCTGCCTCTCGGTTTCTAACACAAGCACTTTCCATTTCATTTCTTGGTGGCCTGGGCTCAAGCCTAGGGTGGGTGTTAACTTTGAATGATTCCTTTGCCGTACATTCAATCCACTTGGCAGACACACCCTTGGCAAACAGTCCTCCTGCCTGGACTTAGCCTGGCATGTGCCAAGACCTGGGATTCAGTCCATTCACAGGCCAGAGGCTACATTCCTGTTCTCCTGTGTGTGTCCGTGTCTCAGCTCCACCCTCCATCTGTCACTGATCTTGGACAGGCCTTTAGGCATCCTTTACAGACACATCCAATGGCCAACCCCCAACTCTCTTCCCACCCCCATACTTACCTATGATCCCAAGAAGCTCTTGACATTACACGTATCCATACAAAAACATTGTTGTCCTGAACAGGGTCTTAGGGAGCTTGAGCACTAGGGGAGTTAGCAGTGGGGCAGCAGGGCACCCCAAGTACTCCATCCTATAGCAAGTTGCAAGTACTGTATTTAGTATGGAAAGGCGAGGCATGCTTTAGAAAATACAGAAAGGCATCTAAGAGGGATGCTGGAGGCGAGGTGGGATGCAGAATTACCCAAGTGTGGTAGGGCTTCTCGGAGGAAGCAATTCTTACAGGGTTTCTCTGTGTAGCCCTGGCTGTCCTGGAACTCACTCTGTAGACCAGGCTGGCCTCGAACTCAGAAATCCGCCTGCCTCTGCCTCCCAAGTGCTAGGATTAAAGGCGTGCGCCACCACCGCCCAGAGGAGGAAGCAATTCTTAAGCACAGACTTGAAGGATGCAGGGAAGTGGACTTACCAGTGTCTAGGGARGTGTGTTCAGGGTAGAGAAAACAGCCAATTCAAAGGCTAGGAGGCAGGAGGAAGCCTGGTGAGACTTGAGAGCAAGCCACTGACCAACTGCAAGGCGGAAAAAGCCTTAAGCTGTTACGTGGAGTSCTTTATGCTAAAACTATAGCTCTAGACCCTCCTCAGCCTCTGAGTCCAACCAGCAGCACCTTTCTTTGCCAACTCCCTTCATCCCTCAGGACACGCATACATGCATGCATACACGTATGTGTGTGTTTGTGTGTGTCTGTGTATGATTTTGAGGCAGTCTATTTATGCATCCTAGACTCATATAGAACTTTCTGTGTGGTCCAGCCTGTATTCAAACTCTCAATCCTCCTGCCTCATCCCTCTGAGTGCTGGGATCACAGGCATGTGATCCATACTTATCAGCACCTTATTTTTGCTGTAGAGTATCAGCAGTCCACAGAGCCCTGCCTTACACACTCCTCCCACAATCCTGTGCAGTAAGTATGTGTGCCCCCCCCCACTGCACAAAAGCAAAAACAGCAGCTGCCACTTACATGGTGCTACAACAATGCGAACGTGTATCATTTGTTCATCTATCCTAAGAGCTTTATGTACATTAAGTTAGTTGATCCTCTAGCCCATGCTATGAGCTAGACAGTGTTTTAAACCTCTGTCTTCTTGTATTGAAATTAAGGTTTACAGAGGTTAAGTCACTTGTCCAAGGTCACACACTATGGTAAAAGGCAAAGCCAGAGTTCAAAGTCTGGCTCCATATATGTGGTCTTTGCTCTGATGCTAAGAGTAAAAGTCCCTTTAGCTTAGAGTCTAGCTGATTGGCTCAAGGAAACAACAACAACAAAAACTGTTTAGCAAAGTTCATCCTTTCCTTCACAATAACCCTGGTTTACAACCTAGTGACTCCACCAAATGTGCCCACATTCCTGACCTTCCTGCTAACCTCTCTAAAACCCCAAGCTGACGCAGGCACCGAAGGCCTTCTGCTCTCTATGAGACTTGGTTCTTAATTTAGAACATTGTGTTTTTCCTCCTTCCCTCCTCCATCTATAGGTCTCCTCTCCAAGTAGAAAGGTGGAGATCACACAGGGCACGCCTGGAATGGCAGAGGCCAGGAAAGGGGGTTGAGCTGCTGCCAAGAGGATGGCATTCTTTCTCCAAGGACAGCCAGGAATGATCTGGGGGAGGAGCCTTGTGGGCCAGCCTGGAACAATCCTTGTGCAGCCTTCCTGGCAAGGACATACATGTCTGTGAGGGTTTTGCATGTGAGTGTGTGTGCCTGTGTGTTGGTGTGTGTGTGTGTGTGTGTGTGTGTGTGCGCGTGCGCGCCTGGGTATATGGGTATTTAGGGTTCTAAGCACAGAGTTATCATCCACTGTCCCTCCACTAATACTTTTGGCCTCAGCCTGCCCTGCCTGCCCTATTGGCCCCATTTTACATCCATGTCAGAGCTTACCTGACCCTTCTGATTCCAACTCAGCCTTCTTGGTCTTCCCTCAGTGGCTCTCTCAGCCTTTATCTTAAGGCCTCAGTCTGTGTTGGGGTGAGCAGAGTGTACGGGGAAGAAAGAAAGTTCATTTTAGCCAGGATCTTGGGCCCCAGCCTGATGGAGGTACAGGCATAAGCTGGCACCTTCTGAATGGGAAGTCTGGTGATGGAGAAGGAGCGCCCGTGTTTCCCTAGGACACAGATGGGAACTGTCTGTTAGGGAGCAGTCAGGAAAAGAGAACACCCCAAATCTTTCAACAGATGGGCTGGTCCTCGGGGGCTTTAATCCAGATAGCACAGACTCCACAATCACAGTGCCTGGCTCTGGTGTGCTCATGCTGTGTGGCTCAAGCAAGTCACCCAACCTCTCTGCACCTTGGTGACCTCATCTGAAACATAGAGCTTATGGCAATAGAATCCAGAGCCCAGGCTTGTATGGAGGGTTAAATGAGCCAATGTGTGTAAGTGTTGGGAGCAGGCTGGCCTCTAGGAAGTCGCTGCATAGATGCCGGTTAGAGTGTTTATGCAAGGTGGTTGGCTGTGGTACGCAGGTAGAATTTCTAAATATATAGGATCTTCCGTGCCTTTCACTCTCTGGCCCACCACCTGCTTGCAGGGATGGTGCCCTGGCTACACCGACACAATGTCAGCAGGAACAAATAGTGGACAGGACCTTGCCCGCTCTGCATCAGAATCCCCCAGGGCATCTCATTGTTCAGCTTCCAGAAGTGTCGGGCACAGCCGGAAGTACACTAAAGCCTCAGTCCATTCCAGGCATGGCCCCAAGCCCGTCATCTCGGCTCCCTGGAGCATCCTGCCACACCTGCCCAGGTGATGATTCACAGAAGGCTCACCAGCCATTAGCTCATTTGGAAGGCATGACAATCCTGGGGAAATGAGACGTTTTTTTAACCTTTGTTTTTTTTTTTTTTTTTTTTTTTCCACCTGTGAGTCTCAGAGTGGTTAAGCAACACGGCCAGAACCACACAGCTCGTCCACAATAGATCCAGGACACAAATTCACACTGGTCCGACTTCAGGTCCACACTCTGCATCCATCAGAGGTGGGGGATCCAGCAGCACTTGGCACCAGATTAAGTGGTCAATGGGGCTCTCAGGGAGCTGGCTAACTAGCAGTCCATAGGCCCAAATCAACCAGAGTGCATTTAGCTCAGAGTGCTTTCAAGAAACTCCAGATGAGCCACTACAACTGCATCTTAAGACAATTTTATAGGAAAATTCTGAGTCCCTGCTCCTCTCTATAGACCCAGGACCCTGGCAGCCTTAGGCCTGCATTCCAACATTGCAACGCTCTTGCAGATGGGCATGGCCTGTCCACTTCACCACAGGCCCCATTGCTCCCTGTGGTCACCCCAGCTGTCATTTCTTAACCCATGTGTACCATTTGAGTCGCTCACCCTGGTTACTCGCTTGCCTTGGAAGAGCCATTGGACTAGCTCCCTGGGGGTGGGGTCAGGGGAGACTATGACTCCAGGGGGGGAGCTCTGGGGGCAAAGATAGCTGTCTAGATTATCACAGTCTCCCCAACACGCCCCTCCCTCCGTCTGCTTTGAGCAGGACAAGGTCCAAGAAATCAGACACTCTCGTTGTCCATAAATAAAGAGCTCTGGGGTAGGAGAGGGTATTCCTTTTGGTCACACAAAAGTCAGGAGAAGCTGGCAGGAAAAGGCTGCATTTGTGCCTGGAGTTGGTAGAGATGAGAGGAGACAGGAAGAGAGGATGCGCAGTAAAGGCAGCCGAGGAAGGAAGGTGGGCAGTGTGGGCTGCATAGGAGCTCCCTGAGCTGTTTAGCATGGTTGGCTGTAGGCATGATGGGGGAGAGCTGGAGAAAGGGCATGAACTAATATTGCTCACTCCAATTTCTCAAGCTCTGACTGGCACTCTGTGAAGGACCAGTTCCTTTCGTTGTTGCCATGGGATTTATGTGAAGCAAGGATCGATGAGTTATCTCTCGGAGGATTTGATGGAGCTCAGAGGTTAGAATACCTGCTCAAGGAACCGCCAGACTGATTTCCAGAATGGTTGTATCAGCTTGCAACCCCAGCAGCAGTGTAGGAGTGTTCCTCTTTCTCCACATCCTCACCAACACCTGCTGTCTCCTGAGTTTTTGATCTTAGCCATTCTGACTGGTGTGAGGTAAAATCTCAGAGTTCTTTTGATTTGCATTTCCCTAATGACTAAGGATGATGAACATTTCTTAAGATGCTTCTCAGCCATTCGCTATTCCTCAGGTGAAAATTCTTTGTTTAGCTCTGCACACCATTTTTAATGGCTCTCTGGGGTCTAACTTCTTGAGTTCTTTGTATATATTGGATATTAGCCCTCTGTTGGATGTAGGATTGGTAAAGATCTTTCCCCAATTTGTTGGTTGCCGTTTTGTCCTATTGACAGTGTCCTTTGCCTTGCAGAAACTTTGTAATTTCATGAGGTCCCATTCATCAATTCTTGATCTTAGAGCTTAAGCTATTGGTGTTCTGTTCAGGAACTTTCCCCCTGTGCCCATGTCCTTAAGGGTCTTCCCCAGTTTCTTTTCTATTAGTTTCAGTGTGTTTGGTTTTATGTAGAGGTCCTTGATCCACTTGGACTCGAGCTTAGTACAAGGAGGTAAGAATGGATTGATTTGCATTCTTTTGCATGCTAGCTTCCAGTTGAACCAGCACCATTTGTTGAAAAGGCTATCTTTTTTCCACTGGATAGTCTTAGCTCCTTTGTCAAAGATCAAGTGACCATAGGTATGGGGGTTCATTTCTGGGTCTCCAATTCTATTTCACTGATCTAACTGCCTATCACCGTACCAATACCATGCAGTTTTTAACACTATTGCTCTGTTTTACTGCTCGGGGTCCAGGAATACTGATTCCTCCAGAAGTTCTACTATAGGAGGACCCTGTTATACCACTCCTGGGCATATACCCAGAAGGTGCTCTAACATGTAATAAGGACACATGTTCTACTATGTTCATAGCGGCCTTATTTATAATAGCCAGAAGCTGGAAAGAACCCAGATGGCCCTCAACAGAGGAATGGATACAGAAAATGTGGTATATATACACAATGGAGTACTACTCAGCTACTAAAAACAATGAATTCATGAAATTCTTAGGCAAATGGGTGGAGCTTCAAAATATCCTAAATGAGGTAACCCACTCACAAAAGAACACACATGGTATGCACTCACTGATAAGTAGATTTTAGTCCAGAAGCTTGGAATACCCAAGACATAATTCATATATCAAATGATGCCCAAAAAGAAGGAAGAACAAAGTATGGATACTCTAGTCCTTCTTAGAAGGGGGAACAAAATACCCACAGGAGGAGATACAGAGACAAAGTGTGGAGCAGAGACTGAGGGAGAGACCATCCAGAGACTACCCCACCTAGTGATCTAGCCCATATACAGTTACAAAACCCAGACACTATTATCGACGCCCACAAGTGCTTGCTGACCGGAGCTGGATATAGCTGTCACCTGGGAGGCTCTGCTAGTGCATGACAAACACAGAGGGGGACACTCAGAGCCAGCCATTGAACTGAGCACAGGGTCCCCAATGGGGGAGCTAGAAAAAGGACCCAAGGAGCTGAAGGGGTTTACAATATGAGCCACCCAGTACTCCCAGAGCTCCCAGGGACAAAACCATCAACCAGATAGTACACATCATGTTGCCCATGGCTCCAGACACATAGGCAGCAGAGGATGGCCTTGTTGGACATCAAAGGGAGGAGAGGCCCTCAGTCCTGGAAAGGCTTGATGCTGCTGTATAGGGGAACAGGGGGAGGGGAGAGGGCTTATGGGATTTTCAGGGGGCAAGGAACCAGGAAAGGGGAAATCATTTGAAATGTAAATAAAGAATATATCTATTAAAAGTAATTAAATAAAAGAATACCTGCTCAAGACCACACAGTGAGTTAGTAGAATTTCCTGTCACTGTCCCACTCCCAACACTAGTGACCCATTGAAGGCTTCGAGCAGGAGAGTACCTACATCTTCTGTGCCTTTGGAGACAGGAGACTTGGGTGAGTGTGTCCTAACCTTCTCTGTCTCCGATCCTGTGCATCCACCTCCCGTATAGCTAGCTTTCTGCCTTGGTTACTTTTGCCCCACTGTGACAAAAGACCTGGTAGAAATGATAGACACTATGAGAGATTAATTTTGGCTCAGGGCTTCAGGACTCTCAGCTCACAGTTAATGGACTCCAAGATCTTGAGCTGAACATTTATGGCGGTTGGAGTAGGTAATGGAAAATGGTTCGTTTCCATCATGAAGCACTGGGCAGCAGATAACAGGACCAGAGCCAAGAGAGACTATACCCTTTGATGGCTGCTCCTAGTGTCCTACTTCCAGCTAGTCTCCACCCCTGGAGGTCTCACAGCCTCTCAAAAGAGCATAACTGGCGAATGAGCAAGTGTTCCGGCATGAGCTTGTAGGGACCACTCCAGATCCAAGCCAGAATTCCCTCTATCCCCACAGCTTTGCCCCATTTCATACACCTCGTCTCTCACCTGGCCCTCCCACCTGGACCACACGAGTCTCTTAGCACTGGAGTTGTATTTTGCCCCCTGTCCAGTCTACTCACCCTCCAGCTGCAGCCAGAGTGAACTTACAGAAGCCAGGACTGAAAATGCCTCTCCTGACTCTAGTTCATAGCAACCTGGCTGGGAGCGCTAGAGAGTACCCCGTCACCTGGAGGTTCTGTTCTCCTGCCAGCTTGCCCTTCTGCCTGAATTGTCTTCCCTGTGTCGGGCTACCTTCTTAGGCCCTCACTTCAGTCCTCATTCCATGCCTGGGACAAGTGCCTTCCCCTGGGCTCTGCTACATTGTGTACCCTGTAGTGAAGTAACACCTTGATGATCTCTCTTACCCACCTGGGACCTTCCCCCCCAGACAGGGCCAATGTGCATCTGGATCACAGTGGTTCTGCACAAGGAGTCTGGGTTCATGTCCTGCCTTTGGATCCTGTACTGCTATGAAGTGTGCGGTGAGTCTCAATTTCCTTCTGTGAAATGTGGACTCTGAGAGCCTCAACTCCCCCCAGGGCTTTTGTGAGCAAGAAAGGAGTCCATGGAATGCACTTAGAGCAGCCCCTGGCTTGTAGTAAGTGCTCAATAAATGTAGCTGGGCTTATATGCTTCTACATTGCCAAGACTAGCAAGAAGATGGCGCTTTGGGGCTGTATGGTTGGGGGCAGAGCTGGAGCGTCCTAGTTCAGGAGATATTGAGCTTCTTGGAAGAGGGTCTAGCTGGAAGATGAGTCCAACTAGCTGGCTGTGAAAGCCAGGGCTAGGCTCCTGGTGGCCCCCAGAGAGCCATCACTGGAAGCACTGCAACTTCAGAGCTAATGGCTGCTGCAATGTGTCAGCTCCTATCTGGTCTGGTCCTCCCCCATAAATGTGGTTCTAATAGTCAGCTGACACCTCATTAGCCTAAGTCCAGGTCCAATTGTGCTGTTGTAGTGAGCAAGCAAACCTCTGAGGGGCCAGAGTCTTGGTAGGGCTGGGCCTTCCCCAGGGCCAGAGGGCCCACAACATGATACCGGCTCAGGGCCCAGTCAATGTGTTTCCAATCAGCAATTAGTCTTTAATTAATGGGGCTGTGAAATGATTGCTTTCCCGTCTGAATGGCAGCATGGGCAGGGAGCCGGCAGGAATGGCCATCTGGGGAGTGTTAAGCTGGAGTTACAAGAGGAGACATAAAGAAAGGAACCAAACACCCCAATTTGGGACTAAACCATGGCCCTGGGCAAGCTGCGTGGCGCCCAGCCCAGTGCCAAATGAAAGCCAGGCCCAGGCTCCTGGTGGCACCTGCTCTTGACTGAGCTCTGGTGCACCCACTGAGTCTGGAGATGGCTGAGAAGCTACCCTCTTGGGGCTTCAGTTTCTCCAGGTGTCCCATGAACCAAGTCTTCCAGCATCGGTGCTATGAAGGGCTTGCGCACATGGCTTAGTGGGAAAGCTGGCCTGGTGGGCGGGTGCTCCCTAACATCCCAGCTATGCTGCTAATCATTTCTACCTCCTCGACTTGTCGGGGTGGAAAAGAGTTGTGTAAACTGTCAAGTGGTGCTTTGAGCTAAGGAGTCTTGCCCTGAGATGGCTCCAGGTTCCCACACTCAATCTCTGTTTCTGACGAGAAGGATAGTGCTGGTGGCAGTCAGCGGGTGTGTGTGCTGAGCGGCATGGAGTGTGCTCGCGCACATCTCTTTGGGGATCTTCCCAAGATCCCTCTGGCATTGCTATTGTATTCATGGCTTCCAGCTAGCAGTTGGAGGATGTAGGGCCCTGAGCACTCTAGTGCTAATTGGGCCGGTGCTCTTAACCAGCACCCAAGGGCCAGCTTCTTTGGATGTCAGAAGACTCCATCATGGACAGCAGTCTGAAAGCCTCTCCTGACATTTAGGGTCACAGGCAAAAGAAACTCATCCATGCCTGAGCCACTACTAATGGGCACATTCAGTCTTCTCATGGGAAGACCAAGTCCCAGAGAGGTCAATGACAAGCTCAAGCCCATATAGCATGTGTCTATTCGTCCTGAGCTTGGACCAAGGCTACCTACTCTGAGATCCAACCCCCATGAGAACTCCCTCTTCCTAGTGAATCCATTCTTAATTATATTTCTAATCCACAGGCACACCTCTTCCATGCCATCAAACCCAACCAGGCCAAGTCCTCTGCTGCTCCCGGGATGCTGCCTCAGCCTCCTCCCTTTGTGGCATCCAGGTGAACTTTCCAAACGCACACTGTAGTTTCCTTTCACAACTCCATGCTTCGTCTGAATTAAATATGAATTCCTCAGTCTGCCATTAACGGGCCATCTACACGAAGCGCCCAGCTCTGTTTCCAGCTTTAATACCATCCTTTTGCTTATAAATCTCTCCCTAGTAAGTTTTAGCCGGAGTGCACTCAGCAGAAATGGATTTCTAGCTTCCATAGAGCTGGTGTGAGTTTTCACTGAGTTGCTATAGGTAAAACCCTTGGACTTGGAACAGTCCTGGACGTAGAGCATGTGGCATGTTAATGTTGGTTTGACAAATTAAAAAAAAATGCAGACTCACTTTATCTGTCCATCACTATGCCCACCTCCAGAGTGCTCCCTGACCACAGGGCTCCTCTTAGCCCACCCCACTCTCTTTGCAACACATTCATCCTTCAGCTACTCCATCTTACCCTGTCTATGAGCCTCTGCTAATGTCCTCTGCCTTGGAATCCCATCAGCACCCTAGCACATCCTCTCTCACAGCTGCCTACTTTCATTCAGTGCTGAGAATGGAAGCCAGAGAACAGTGTGTGTTAGGCAAGCCCTTTGTCACTGAACCACATCTCCGGTTCACAGACGTCCTTGAGTTCCTTGCCTAGAAGTTCCTTGAAGGCAGGCAGCATCGAACAGAGAAAAGAACATAGGCATCAACACCAGGCTGACATGAGCCTAAGTCTCAGACCTGCAGCTTTCCAGCTGCGCACTACCGGACAAGTGACAAAACCTCCTCCAGTCTCAATTTTCTCAACAGTAAAGTAATCCTTACTTGGCAGGGGATTAGAAGGTTGGCCCAAGAGAACAGAATCTGTCTTGGGAAGTACTCTTATTCCCTACCTTTTTATGTTAAAGACTCCGAAGGAAGACTGAGTTGCTGAGGACTGGCCTTCCTCTGGCCTGAGAAATATCCCGCAGATGACTTCACTAGATCCAATGTCCTGTCACTCTGATGGCCGTGTCCTTCCCAAGCACTCATCTGGACCGGCCTCTAGTACCTATAGAGGTAACCAGAGCTGATTATAACAAGAACCCACCATCCTTGTTTTTATTTATTTTTCTTTTTTATTGTTTATTTTTAAACCTAATCTCACATGGTAGCCCAGGGTGGCTTAGAATGTACTATGTAACAAAGCATTGTCAGAAACTCACAACTCTCCCTTTACCTCTGCCTCCTGAGTGCTGAGATTACAAGCAGGAGGCATCATACACACTTCTTGTTTTGATTAAAATAAAATTCACCATTAACTGGGAGGGGAGACAGCCCTTGAGTCAGAGCCTTCTAGTAGTTTCTTTACAGCCGCTTCTATAGCAATCGCATATGGGTTCAGCTTGCCGTACCCTTTCCCAGGCTGCTTCTTCAGTTAACCCGTAGGCCGGCGAGGCACCTGCTCCGTGTTTCAGCCACAGTAAGGTTGATGATGACCACATTGGTAATCTTACCTCCCCAGGATTGCTAGGAAGGCAAATTTAGAACAGTGAAGGTTGCCCAGGAAGGTGACAGATATGGCTGTAAATTCTTGTACTGCCAATGACTGGCTGGGATTCCTTGGGCCAGTCTCTCCGCCTCCTGGACCTTCAATTTCTACAATAGCACACTCTTAAGTTTGCATTCTCCCTCACCTGAGTGAGGACACTGGCCCCTCATTGATTTTCCTGCCTCTGTCCTTATCCCCTACAATGTTTTCCTGACATAGAAGCAGCTAGGACTAAAACACTCAGTACACTACATCATGACTCTTCTCAAAACCATCTCTTTCTTGCTTCTCCTAAACCACTGTAAATTCCAAAGGCATGGCAATGATCTACAATACACTGTATCATGGGTTTTAAGCAGGGCTCCTTCAAAAGAGCTTAAAATGCTGATGTCTGCCTCTCAAGCCCATGGGTTGTTTGATTGGCCTTAGATGTAGCCTGGGTGGGTCAAGTTTTAAAAGCTTCCCAGGTGTAGTGGTTTAATCTCCATTCTCAGCTGACTGGATTTAAAATCACCTAGGAGACACACATTTGGATTTGTTTGTGGGTTTTCAAAGAGGTTTAACTGAGGAGGAAAGAGTCACCCTGAATGTGGGTGACACCACCCCACTGACTGGGGATCCCAGACTGAATAAAAAGGATAAAAGA
>BDUI01000339.1:149765-160897 GCA_002335545.1 Apodemus speciosus | reverse complement strand
TTTTTGTTTGTTTGTTTGTTTGTTTGTTTGTTTGTTTTGAGACAGGGTTTCTCTGTGTAGCCCTGGCTGTCCTGGAACTCACTCTGTAGACCAGGCTGGTCTCGAACTCAGAGATCCACCTGCCTCTGCCTCCCAAGTGTTGGGATTAAAGGTGTGCACCACCACTGCCTGGCTGGCTTAATTTTTAAATGAGTAAATGACTCAACAGCCATTTTATCTAAAGAAGATACATGAATGGCCAGGAAGTACATAAAAGTGCTCAGTCTCGTTAATTTTCAAGTAGAAGTCAAATGATGAGCTAGCACTTACACCCACACCTTCCTTCAAAAAGTAAGATAATAACATATGTTGAAAAGAATACTGAACCATCATATTTTCCTGATGGGAGTGTGAATTGGTGTATACTCTTTGGAAAATGGCCCCACTATTTCCCAAAATGCTAAACATAAATTACCATAGAATCAAGCAACTTGATTCCTTGTGAGTATACCCAAGGGAACTAGAAATGTGTTCAAGCAAAGCCTTGTACATGCCTGTTTGCAGGAATACGATTCATAATGTCCCCAAATGGAAACAGCCTTTGTGCCCATCAACTGACAAATGGATAAAGGTTCAATGTACGTGCACGACGAAATACCACTTAATCAAAAGTAATCAATTAGCTAGACCTTGAAAATGTTATACTGAGTGAAAGACGTCAGTCAGGAGACCACAGATTGTACCACTCCATTTATGTGAAATGTTCAAAATGGAAAGAGCTACAGAGATGAAAAGCAGATTAGTGATTTCCAGGTATTTGGGGAGAAATAGAGTGGAACGGCTAAGTGATAGAGTGAGTTCTTCCTGGAACAGGGGGACTATTCTTAGAATTGTATAGTGACCATATTTGTGCAGCACTGAAAACACTAAATGTGTATTTGCAGGCTGAGTTTCCTGAGTAAGTGCCATTTCTCAACAAACATCAAATAGGAAATGAAAAGCACATACCTATCCTTTACTCAGGGTTCTCTGATCTTACAGACCGGACTAACATAGCAACTCTAGGAAGTTGATGTTGTTACAGCGTGCAAACCGTAGTTGCATGTCATTTTTATCATACATAGATTTGCATAGACGCAACCACAATCAAGACAGGAAACTTTCCTCTACCAGAAAAATCTTCCTCATGGCACTCCCTTGGAGTCACAGCCCCCTTGACCCACTGTCCACAATCCATGGCAACCACTAATCTACTCCCCAAACTCAGCAATTGTACCATTTCAAGAATGTATATAAATGAAATAATATGGCATGTGACCTTTGAAATTGGTTTTTACTGCGGAGCATAGTTCCCTGGAGGTGCATTCATGCACGCATCAAGAGTTTGTTTCTTTTCATTGATGAGCAGCATTCCATAGGATGACAGGACCAGTTTATTCCACCACTTACCTGTTTAGGGTCATTTTGATGCTTTTCAGTCTTGGGCTATTGCAAATAATTCTGTTATGAATAAGAAATCATGAACAGGTTTTCTGTGTGGATAATTTTTCATTTCTCTGGGATAAATGCCCAGGAGTGTAATTGATGGGTTGCATGGTAAGTACATGTTTAGTTTCTAAAGAAACCACCATATTATGTCCCGGAGTAGTTGTAACATTATATATTTTCATACCAGCAATGTATAAGATTTAGTTTACCTTCATTCTTGCCAGCATTGTGTCTGTCAGAGGGATTGGCTCATTTGGGCTGTTAAGTGTATGGGCACACGGCTGGTTGTTTGTATTATTTCTTTATTAGCATGGTCATGTTCATGCGATGTTTTAGCAGCTGTCTCCATTTTCATTTCTGATACTGGTATAATGCTTTATGTCTTCTCTTATCTGATGAGCCTGGATAGAGGCTTATCAATTTTGCTGATCTTGTAAAAAAGAAAAGACCTTTTGGTTTTGTTGATTTGCCCTATTGATTTCACAATCATCGTTACTGCATCAATCAATTCAATTGATTTTTGCTTTTATTTTATTTCTATTATTTTGTTTCCTTTTGAGTAAGGTATGGATGGTTGTCTTTTGATTTTCCCATCTAATATAGACCTTCAGTGTTATAAAAATGCCTCATGAGCACCACTTTGGCTTTATCTTACATTGTGATAAGCTTTCTTTCATCTTTATTTGTTTTAAAATATTTTGTAATGCTTCTGAGAGTTTTCTCCTCGCCTTATGTGTTATTTAAGAACACCATTTGATTTGCAAGTATCTTGGTGTTTAGCTCGTTATCCTCTTGCTTCTTCCTCTCAAAAACTAGGCTTCCAGGCATGTGCCATGATGCCTGGTCCTCTGTTATTTGTTCCCAGTTTTAATTCTATTCTGGTCTGAGAACAGACACTGTGTCATTTTTATTATTTTAAGTCTACTGCAGTGTAGGCCAGAGAGTGATCTGATTTGTGATTGTCCATGTGAGCTGGAGAAGAATAGATATTCTACTGTGGCTAAAGCAGTCTATCAAAGTCTATTATAGCAGTTGGCTGATGTTGTTAAGTGCAACTATTCATAATGATTTGCTTCCTGGTAAATGCATACAATTATGACAAGGGAGTATTGAAATTGCGAGTATAATAGTGAGTACATGCATTTATCCCTGAATTTCTATCAGATTTCACTTTCCATAGTTGACCCTGTGTTGTTTAATATAGACACATTAAGAATTATTATGTCTTCTTGGAGAATTGTCCCCCCATTGTGATCTACATTTGGTTTGTCCCAACCCAAATCTGGGTTGAAATGTAATTCTCAATGGTATGGTATTGAGAAGTGATGACTTCTTTGAAAAGTAATTCCATCACGGAGGCTTCATTTAGCATGTGGAGATGAATGTAATCATCGCAGAGGGGGCTAGTTATTTTGATAGTGTATTATTTTAAAATGAGCTTGACACCTCCCCTTACTCTCTCCTGCAGATGCGCTTCTACTGTGAATCCTTCATGCGAGGGTGTCTCATGTGCGCCTAGAACCTGAGCTAACTAAATGGGGCTTCTTAGATATCCTGCAAGATACCATCTTATTACTTAATTCTCGTCATTACTCTCCACGTGCCTCCTGAACATCAAGTGTGCACTCGTGCTGATGGCTTACGAGCATGTGCACTCAGACTACTCAACTTCGTAGGACAGGGAGAAGACAAATAGGCTGGGTCATTTAAGAGCAAGTATATGGGAACTTCTTGCAATCCAGCTCAGCTCCGAGGGGTCTAAAGAAGGTGTAATACCTTGAACTCAAATCGGGATCACTTGCATACTATGAAGCTGTTCCTAGATTTGATTTTCAGCACGGCAGAAATTCTTTGGAAGAATAGACATATGGATTTCCTGACCAAAAATTTAATAATTATTTTAAGGAAGCTCAGCTAGTAACAGAAGTACAGAGGCAGACAATTCAATGAAATATAAGTCACAAATGAAAAAAGTAAAGAAGTAAAATTTCTCTGGAGCTGACTCATACAACAGGTCGAATAAGAACAACAGTGTTCTCAGAATGACAAGAGTGAACTTGATTGGATGGAAGATCTGTGAACTTGAAATCCAGCCCATTGCAGTTATCAGGTCGGAAGAAAAATTAAATCTAAGTGTGGCCAGGAAAACGGCTCAGCTGGCATGTCACATCCCTGACAATCCAAGTTTAACTCTGCAGAGCCTCCATTAAGGAGCTGCATGCCGAGACTACGGGGTGATGGGAGACACAGGAGAACAGGCCAAAGTCTACGTAAGCAGCACGTAGGGGCAGAGATTATAGAGAGCTTGCCTCAGAAACAGCATAGAAGGTAACAAACTACTTCTGTGCGGCACTGCTGTGACCTCCTCACAGGTAGAGTAGTGTTCTGAAGCCCGCATTCATACACATACACAAAATAAGTGAACAGAAGTCTAAAATTAAATCAGAATTTAATGTCATGATTTGTGAGATGCCATCAAGAGACCTAAACATATTGTGACTAGAATCTAAGAAGAGAAATAGAAGAGAGCAAGAAGTTTAATTAAAGGAATAATGACAGAAAACTTCCCAGATCTGAAAACAGATCTAGAAATCCAGGTACTTGGAGCTCAAAAGTCTCTGTCTCTAAATAGGTTCAATTTAAAGATCTCACCCAAAGGCCTTATAATAAAGCTGTCATAAACCAAAGATAAGATACTTGGAAGCAGCAAACAAGGCTTGTCATACATGAAGGAGCCATCATTAAGTTACCAGTGGATTTCTCAGCAGGAACTTTGAAAGCTAAGAGAGAAACACATGATATACTCAAAAGTACTTTAAAAAAAAAAAAAAAACCCTACCAGCCAAGAATATTTTACCTGTCAGAGTGTTCCTGCAGGGATCGAGGCAAGTTAAAGACTTTCCCAGACAAACAAAAAGCTGAGCTCGTTGGTCATTACACCAGCCTTACACGAAAAGCTTAAGGTAGTTTTTCAAGCTGAAACAAAAAGATCCTAATTAGTATGATAAAAATATAAGACTCACCAGAGAAAGGTGAAGACGTACCCAAATTCAGAAGACTCTAATGCTGTTCTGGTAGCATGTAAATCACTTTTAATTGTAGCATAAAAGAAAGGGGGAGTGTTCAAAATAAGTTTTAGAGTGGAAGAGTTGGTAAAGTGCCACAGGAGCACGAGGGGCTGAGTTTGAATCCCCAGCAGCCACCGAGAAAACCGAGCATCCCTTGCAATGGCACCACTGGAGACACAGACACAGAGAGAGCACCCCCATGGTTTGCTGGCCAGCGAGCTCAACTGAATCAGCGATCTCCAGATTCAGTGAGAAAATGTCTCAGAAAATAAACTGGGGCATGATTGAGGAAGACACCTAGCATCTATTTCTGGCCTCCACACATGCACAAACACAGACATGCATATCCACATACCCGTGCATATGTACACAAACATGTATCAAGTACCACATATATGTACATGTACACACAAGTACTATGATGATTTGTTAGTGTATCCCAAGTATGATAAGAAGTATGTTCGACAAAAAAATTTTTTTAGATGTGTCAAGTACAGTGGCACATGCCTGCAAGTCTAGAACTTAGAAGGTAGAAACAGTCTCTTGATTGTGAGTTCAAGGTCCATCTGGGCTACCTGGAGAGTTTCAAGTAAGTYGAGGATCAATAGCAAGACCATCTCAAACAAATACATACACGAAGTAGCTAGATAACTAACAAAGTAACTTAAAATGTATGTGGGAAGCTATGTTGCTATCAGCTTAAAAATAGACTCTTAGATATTATGGACATTACTTGATAATCATAGAGCAAAAATCTGTAGTGTATACACAAAAGACACAGGAGAAAGGAATGAAAACAAATTACTACATAAAATACAAATAAATTTACAGGAAACAATGATACAAATGGCAGTAGTAAATCCTTACCTATCAATTTAATTTTATTTAATAAGATTTAATTACTTTTAAAATCTCTAATGAAAAGACAACTAGTGGCTGAATTAATAAAAGTCAGGATACAACTATACCCTACTTACAAAAAGCCCATTTGGGTTTGATAGGTACAGATACACTGAAGATGAAAGGAGACAAAAAGGTATTCCATTCAAATGCAAACCAAACAGAGCAGAAACAGGCTACATATTTTAAAAAGCACTGTAAGATATGAAAAAGGTATTTTATAATACTAAAGAGGTCAGTTCAACAAGAGTATATAATAATTATAAATTTGTATGCAATCAATGTAAAAACATCTAAATATATCAATCAAATATGCAGAAATCAGAAGGGAGAAGTAGACAATACAGTAAAGGCAGGACTTTGAAATACTCTGCTCTCAATAGTGAATAAATCATCCACACAGACAATGAGTGTGGAAACATTGGGCCTGGACCATACTTTGGAGCAAATGGATATAACAGACATATACAGGACGTTCCTCCCAACAGCAACAGAATACATATTTTCTGAAGCTCACATAGGACATTCTCCAGGGTAGATCATATGTTAGGCCACAAAATAAGCTTTAACAAATTTAAGAAGATTGAAATAATATCAAGTATCTTTTCCAACCACAGCGGTATGAAACTAGAAATCAATAACAGGGGGAAAATGGAAAATTCACAAATATGTGAAAATTAAACACACTTTTGAACAACCAATGGGTCAAAGAAGAAATCAAAGAGGAAATAAGAAATATCTTGAGACAAACAAAGATGGGAACAGAAGATACCAAACCTTACAGGATGCAGCAGCAGGGCCCTAAGACATGATAAACACCAAGGGAAAATAATCTCAAACAATCTAAATTTACACCACAAGAAAATGAAAAAAAAAATCAAGCTAAGCCTAAATTTAGCAGAACAGAGATCAGAGCAGAAACAAATAAAATAGTTGGGGAACACAATAGAGCACAACTAAGGTTAAGTTTGCTCAAGATTAATAGAAATGACAAAATTTTAGCTAGAGATCCTAGATGAAAAGTGAAAATTCAAAATCAGAAGTGACACAGGAGACAGTGAGACTGAGGGCACAGGAAAACTAAAGATCATAAGGCACCACAATGAACAAGGACACACAAACAAGCTGGATGCCATTGAACAAATGGGTGAGTTTCTAGAAACATATGACCTGCCAAGACTAAGGCAGAAAGAAATAGAAACTCTGAACAAAGTAGTGATGAGTAAGAAAGCTTAATCAGTAATCAAAACTCCCAACAAAGAAGCCCCAAGAAAGATGGCTTCGCTGTTGAATTCCAACTGACATTTAAAGAAGAATTAATTCCAAGTCTCAAACTCTTACCAAAAATTGAATGCAGGAACATTTCTGAATTCATTATATGACACTAGCATTGCCCTGATATGAAAGGCAGACAAGGACACTGCACAAAAACTAAATTCCAGACTTGTATACCTGATGAACACAGAAACAGCCTCTCATCAAGGCGCTGCCAAACCACAATCGTCAGCACATTGTAAGTCCACACAGTGATCAGGGCTGGCTTTCTCCCTGAGACATAGGGATGCCCGACATATATAAATCAATAAACCTCCCATATTAATAAAATGAAGGAGAAACATAATTGAATCATCTCAATAGATGGAGAGAAATTATTTGAAAAAAATCCAACATCTTGTCTTCATAAAACTCTCAACAACTCAGGTATAGACAGAATGTAGCACAAACTATTAAAAGGCATATCAGAAAGTCCATGACAAACATCAAAGTCAATGGTAAAAAATTGAAAGGTTTAATCTAATATTAAGGGTAAGATAATAGATGCCCACTCTTGTCTCTTCTATTTCGTATAGKACTGGAAATTCTATCTGGAGGAAATAGGCAAAAACCAGGAAGTCAATGGCATCAAAACTGGGAAGGAAAATGTTAACTTGACTCTGTTTTCAGGTAATACGGTTCTATAAAGAGAAAACCATATAAGTCCCTACAAAATCAATTATGTTTTTATACACTAACAACACCCAAATGATCTAAAACCAAGAAGGCAATCTCACTTACAGTAGCATCAAGATGAATAGAGACTTGGAAATAAATTTAACCAAGGAAGCGAAAGGACTATACAAAAAAAAAAGTATTAAACAGCGCTTAACATTACTGCATGGAGAGATTAGATGAAAACATATATATTTGGAAGATTGGGATAGGGGCAAATATGCATGCTACAAAAATGGGCTTAAGACTTACAGACATTTTTCCCCAACAGAGAGGTATATGGCAATGTTCTCATTCAGTATCATTGATTATGAGGGGACTACAAATTTAAAACCACACTAAGATCCGGCCTTTCACTTGCTAGGATAACTGCTATCAAAGTATATTTTCTTTCTCTTTCTCTTTTCTTTTATTGGTTGTTTTTTATTTACATTTCAAATGTTATCCCTTTTCCAGGTCTCCCCTCCAGAAGCCCTCTATCCCCTCCTCCCTCCCCCTGCCTCTCTCTGGGTGCTCCCACACATACGCACACCTGTCTTCCTGCCCTGGCATTCCCCTACACTGGGGCATCAAACACCCTCAGGCCCAAGGGCCTCTCCTTCCACTGATGTCCAACAAGGCCATTCTCTGTCACATATGTGGCCAGAGTCATGGGTCCCTCCATGTGTACTCTTTGGTTGGTGGTCCAGTCCTGGGAGCTCCAGAGGATCCGGCCTCTTGACACTGTTGCTCCCTCCATGGGGCTGCAAACCCCCTCAGCTCCTTCAGTCCATTCTCCAACTCCTCCATCATCAGGTACCCTACAGTTAGTCCAATGGTTGGCTGCAAGCATCTGCCTCTGTATTTGTCATGCACTAGCAGAGCCTCTCAAGAGATAGCCATATCAGGCTCCTGTCAGCAAGCGCTTGTTGGCATCTGCAATAGTGTCTGRTTTTGCTGACTGTATATGGGATGGATCCCCAGGTGGAGCAGTCTCTGGATGGCCTTTCCTTCAGTCTCTGCTCCACACTTTGTCTCCATATTTCCTCCCTTGTGTATTTTGTTCCACCTTCTAAGGATCAAAGTATCCATACATTGTTATTCCTTCTTCTTGAGCTTCATGTGGTCTGTGAATTGTATCCTGGGTATTCCAAGCTTCTGGGCTAATATCCACTTATCAGTGAGTGCATACCATGTATGTTCTTTTGTGATTGGGTTGCCTCACTCAGGATGATATTTTCTAGTTCCATCCATTTGCCTAAGAATTTTTTATGAATTCATTGTTTTTAATAGCTGAGTAGAACTCTATTGTGTAAATGTACCACATTTTCTGTATCCATTCCTCTGTTGAGGGACATCAGGGTTCTTTCCAGCTTCTGGCTACTATACATATGGCTGCTCTGAACATAGTGGAGCAAGTTAGTAAGAAAACGGGAACCCTCGTGTACTGATCAATATGTGAATTGGAATAGCTGCTATTGTGGAAAATCTTTTGGAAGTTCTTAAGAAAATGAAAAATAGATCTGCTAGTTTTGCTCCCAGCTTTCCATCATATATTACCTTGAAAAGTGTCTGCAGTCTTGGTTAATCACAGCMCTGTTTACAATAGGCACAACATGGAAATCACCTAAGTGCCCCGGATGGATGAGTGACTATAAAAGGTGGTATGTATATGGGTATACAATGGAATACTATTTAGCCTTTAAAAAGAAGTTCTTCCATTGTAAATTCAATGAATCCAGAGGGCATTATGCTAAGTGAAGTGAGCCAAGCACAGAAAGAAAAAGAACTTCATGATACTCCATATGTTAAAACAAATGCCAACCTGGTAGAAACAAACAATAGAATGGTGGTTACCAGGCCTGGACAGTGGGGTAAGTAGAGACATTATAAGAAAATGTAAGGACAGAGATTTGTGGTATTATACTTGGCTATATATTCTTTTTTTTTCTTTGAGACAGGGTTTCTCTGTGCAGCCCTGGCTGTCCTGGAACTCACTTTGTAGACCAGGCTGGCTTCGAACTCAGAAATCTGCCTGCCTCTGCCTCCCAAGTGCTGGGATTGAAGGCGTGCGCCACCACCGCCTGGCAAAACTATATATTCTTAGATGTAACTTCAAACCTACAGGCAACAAAAGAAACAATAGTCTGATGGTGGTTTGTACTTTCCCTCTCTCTATGCCTCCCAGTTTCTCCCAACTCCCCTCCCATCCAGATCCACTCTCATTCTGTCTCTCATTTGAAAAGAGAAGAACTCTGAGGGATAACAACCAAACATGACAAAATAAACTATAATAAGATGCCTTTTCAACACTCTGTCAGCTACAAGTCTGCATTCTCTACCTGAGCGCTGGTTCTAGTCAGGTTTCTCCTTGTTCCTTTCTGCTCCAAAGAAATGTGCTGCCTGTCTCTAATCTGGAACAGTAGCTTGCCCTGTGACATTCTCCTCCACCAAGGATGGGATGATGACTTATCTCCTTTTCTCTGCTCACCTTTGAATCCATCTTGCTCTTTTTCTTCTAATGTATTGGCATGTGGATGGTTTTGATACGCTTCCTCTTTTCTAATATGAGCATTCAATGCTATGAATTTCCCTCTCAACACCACTTGACTGCACTCCGTGGAACTTTGTATGTTATATTTCATTCTCCTTCACTTCATGTCCCTGTGTGTCAGAGTCAACATTTCACCACTTCAAGAGACACGTGAAAACCATATTTCTTTCAGGTCTCACTATACACCCCCTTTCTAAAACACATTCCCTTTACTTACATTGAGAGCTGTATTAGACGCTGTTATAATTTTGCAATGGCTGTCAAATGTAATTTAAAATTTCAAGAAAAGGGAAGGAAAGTAGTTTTATAAAATTTTAAAATGTTTTTCCCAGCATACTTTATTTCTTGATATCTTGACATGCTTCCTCTTTTAATTTTATGACACTCGCAATCCTTTACACCCTCCTTTAGCTGTAGGCCTATTGCTACCAAATACTCTTGGTATGTCTTCATCTGAAAATGCCATCATTTCTGCCTGACATTTCCTCTGGACACAGTTATTTCAGCCCCTAAAATATTATACCTATTGCTTCTAGCATTCATACTTCCAGATGAAACATAAGCTGTAATTTGCATTGATTCCCCCATAAACATCATTTCTCTTTTATTACTTTCATTAATTTTCTTTGTTTTTAGTTTGCAGAAATTTGATCAAATATGACTTGTTTTGTGTTTGCTAAGCTTGTTGAGCCTGCAAAAAGAAAACTTTGTCTTTCTTGTTAAACTGCAGAATTCAGACTGACTGTGCCTTCTAGTGTAGTTTATCTTTGCAGTTCACATTGGGTAACAATATTCAATCCTGTGTCTTCAACTTCACCGACTCTTCCCGTGGTTTCCATCATGTTTTAAAGTTTATCAGATTTTCATTTTATTCAGTGCACTTTCTCATGCTCCTTATTTTAATGTTTGCTTTCTTCTATATATCTTCTATTTCTTTACCAACTTTCTGGGTCCCCAGTTTTTGTTTCATACATTTGTAACTCTGTTGTCATCTAATTTCCATATGTGTCAACTCAGTTTGGGCATGCGTTGACTTGCTTTCCTTGTTCAAGCTAAAGTTGTCTGGGGATTCTTGGTATGATATGTGATACTTTAAAAATGGCTAAGATTAAAAACTCAGGAGACAGCAGATGTTGGCGAGGATGTGGAGAAAGAGGAACACTCCTACACTGCTG
>BDUI01000339.1:117315-149394 GCA_002335545.1 Apodemus speciosus | reverse complement strand
TTCACCTACCAAATGCTGTCTGACAAGAAGGAAAGAGTGGACCCAGGTTCTGGAAAGGCCCAATGCAGCAGTGTAGGGGAATACCAAAACAGGGAAGTGGGAAGGGGTGAATAGGGGAAGGGGGGAGGGAAAAAGACATATGGGACATTGAGGGGGCAGGGAAACCAGGAAAAGGGAAATGAAATGTAGATAAAGAATATATCCAATAAAAAAATAAATAAAAAAGTGAAATCTGGGCATTTAGTATACTAACTTATGGGGATTCTTATTCTATATTTGAAGGACTCCTCTCTTACCATGCTGGCATGGAAAGCGCGTGGGGGGGGGGTAACACTTCCTTACTGCCAGGTTGGGGTAAAAGCCCAGATTCCTGACTCTGCTTTTTATACGTCATTATAGTAGACATCATAGATAACTGTAGCCTTTCAGACTTCCCACAGTGAATGCCTTGTTTCCACTAAGTGTGAAGGCTTCTTTGACCTTCTTACACCATTTAGTGGTGGGAATGTGGCAAAACAAGATGGACTGGGGAACCATATTGCTGTCTGACGAGGGAGAAAGGCCAAGCTCCCAATTCAGCCTGTATGCTCTTGGGGGAGGTGGCCACTGCTTTTTCTGGGTTAAACTGGAGTGATGAGATAGTGTTTAATAGCTTTCTGTCCAGTCCTTTGGCAACAGAGAGTAGACTCTTGTAGGAACTACCGGTTTTGTTTGTTTGTTTGKTTGGTTGGTTGGTTTGGGTTTGCAGGGTGGTCCTTCTGTTCTCTTGGTGTTTCTATTTGTAGTATTCTTCAACCCCAAGAGACTCACCACCATGTTGTTCCTTGAGTTCTGTGTTCCTTAGTTTTCTCTCCACTTTTCAGCTACATGTATATATAGGTCAACATGTAGCTATATAGATGGATGTAGATACAGATACAGATGGTGCGAAGTGTTTCACAGTACTTAGCAGGATGAATTGAGAGAAGTACATTTTCTCCTTTCCATCTGGGACTATAAATTCTATTATTCCTTTTCTCATTTAAGAAAAAAAACATATCTCATTGAAAGAGGGAAAAACTGAAAATAATTCAYAGTCCTCAAGTGTTTCCTTGTAATTAGTGGATGAAAAGTAGCTTGTAATACTCAATGTATCTGACTTGAAAAAGAGTCTTAAGAAAGGTTGGGTGCTGGCACTCACCAAGGTGGAGGCTGTGGTGGATGAAGCAGAGTACAGTTCCTACTTCCTAATGTTGATTCAAGCCTTTCCCATTGTGTTTCCGATTGGTGAAGTCTTAGAGCTCTATCTAAAGCAGCTGCTACTTGTTTTCCTATGCCCTGTAAATGCAAGTTCATGGGACAGGCTATGCAGTCTAGACCCAGTGGTTCCTTGCAAGGCTTCTCTCCAGGGTTACTGCCGGGGGCTTCTACCCTTACTAGGCTGAGGCCCTTGGAATCACAGCCTTCTTCCCACTACATCCTATCACTTTATAATCAGCCCCTTCCCTGCAGATGCTCCTCAAACTTTAGGCCCTGTAATGGCTCAGAGAAACACATTCCACACTCCTTCTCAGGGCTGACTCCAATGTGGTGGCAGCTATTCAAGAATGCAGGTTGTGTTTGTGTGCATGTGGAGGGAGGACTGCCTGTTTGGTTGGCCTTGAGCCAGGGGTGGGGGGATCCCCCAAAGGGCCACAGTCTTAAGGGCTGTCAGGAGAGCTGGAAGCTGAGGCCAAAGACAGGGCAGCAGCATGCAAAGCCCTATCCCAAGGGACATCAGTCTGGAGTGCACACAGTGAAGTCCTAGGATTGCTGAGACAACAGAGGTCCCCTGGGAAAAGCTTACCAAATGCTTTGGAAGCCAATGCTGCCCTTGGTCTTTGGTTAATTCGGCTTCTTGGGCTAGCTGTTCACCTACACTATGGCCTTGGTTTTCTATTTGAAAGGGGGACAATATTCTAGAAGCTTTCATGTCGCAGTTTTGGGAACATCTCTCAAGACTGTCTATTCTGTCTTGGCACATTTCCAAATCCAAAATTATCTAGTGACCTTTTCACTGGATAAATAACCATTATTGTGACTGCTGAAATGCTGGCCATAGCTGAGTTTTTAAATGCACATTTGAACCTGCTGTGGGAATTACACTTCGAAAGACCCTAACACTCCACAACACATTTGTGTATGTCATAAATTTTGGACTTGCCCCCAAGTGACTTGAAGGTTCCAGAAGTCATTGTGATTCCTTGGACCACCCCTGGAAAGCCACTGTCCCAAAGGAAGCCTTTGAATGGGCCTTGGAGACTAAGGTGGGACCTGGGAGGTGGTTTAGAGTCTTCCTGAGACAAGGAAGTTTTTTTCAGGGTGGGATGAAGCAGAATTCCAAAGGGGATGGGTAGACAGCTTGTGTAACTCTACTGGGAGACAGGGTGGCTAGTTCTGCATGGAGGCAGGCCCCAGCTCAAAAAAAGGCAGCAACAGCAGGACTGGTGATACTAGACTACCCTTAAAAAAAGGAGACTTGTAGAATTGGGCCCAGCCACTTGTCCAAATAGACGCTCACTAGGTGGAGCTTTGAGAAGACCATTAAAAACCTGGGATTACTCTATCCTCTTACAGGAAAACTCAAAAGTTTCTCCATCATTGATCACATGCTAGAAAGTCCCATCTTTGGGGGACCCACACTCTAACAGGGAAGACAAATCAGATCATGACAAAAAAAATTTAGTCAACAGCTCAAATAGGGGGCCCAACCAAATGGACCATAAAGAAGACTTGCTAGAAGCATCAATGACTGAAGTAAAAACTGGAAAGTGAGAAGGTCTTATCTGGGGAAAGAGGTGCAGAAAGGAGCAGAGGTGTCTGAGGAGGGAAGCATGTACAAGGCCCTTAGCTTCCAGCAAGCATGTCCTACTCTGACGTTACTGTTGTGGTCCCTAGGTTTAGGCCTACCAAGGATTAGAATAGCTTAACCCCAGGCTTCGGGTTACCTTGTGACAAGGATAGCATGGACCATACTCATACATGATTGAAACCAACTCCTCAGAAGTGTGAAGCAGAGCTGGTCTCAGGAGCTTCTTGGAGGAAGCTTGGAAAGACCATTTCAGAGAAAACAGGGCCAGATTATCTGAGAATTAGCCACAGTGCCTCTTGGCTGAGGAAGGATGTGGCCATAGTAATTGATAGTTCCTGCCCTGACTCAGTACTGCCTGTGCCTGCCATGGTGTTTTACTGTGTCCAGGGGATGAACACATTGCCACTGTCTGTGAGCCTCACAGTGATCCAGTGGATATACCTAAAGCAAGACTTTCCACAACCAGACACAGAGAGTAGCATCCTCAATTGATAATGTCCAGATTACAGAGCCTTCATGAGAAGGAGATGGCCAAGCCTTGCTCCAACTTTCTTCAGCCTTTCACAGGACCATAGATTGTGGTGAGAACATGCCGAGCTGGGACCCTGCCAGGACATGGTGCTGAGGCCTGGTGGGGCAGGAGAGATAGCAAGTTCACTTTTTTTAATATTTCCCGAAACATTTTTACTTGGATTTCGGAGGCTAACCCTTACTGCCTACTTTCAGTCTCTGCTCTACAAACGTGATACTTCCTCTGTAGGTTCTTTTCTTTTCTGAAGGCTTATATGATCCCATCCATCAAAGAGGACAATTATACAACTTCAGTGAAGCAAAGATCATTCCTTTATCAAGCCTTTTTGGAGGCCCAAGCATCAGGCTGAGCTCCGTACCTTCGTGGCTGGGTTTGTACCTAGCACAATTACTAGGAAGAGATTCTAGAAAGGGACATCAGAACACAGGATCACAGCATCAGATTTCAGCCTCAGTACATGCCTTCTCAGCCTCAGCATAACTAGAAACTGAAATCAGGGTGGCCTGATGTACAAGGGATTGTACTGGCTGTGAATTGATGAGAAAGACAGAGCCCATATGCATAACTAGGTGACTTTTTCTTGGTTTGAACATCACAGGGTATTCCTACACAAACAGAAATGATGTTGTATGGGACAATCACTTCAGTGCAGCGCAGAAATGAGCAAAAGTGCCATGTGTCTTTTACAATAGAATATAGCACACTGCCTCATGGCCAACTTGTTTTCTAAGTAGAATTATATTCCAGAAACACAATACAAAAACAGAGAATAGCAACATCTAAACCAGTAGTAGAGTTCGTTATGGGCATCTGGGATTGTGCATATCATTGCATGCATACACTGGCATGCAAATGGCATGTAACTGACCAAGCAGTGGTTTGTTTACATCAGCATACCACAAACATGTGAGCAATGTGTTGTTCCATGCCTGACACCGTGATGGCTCGTGGTATCAAGAGGTGATAGGAATTTTTCAATACTGGAGCACTTCTAATCTTTGGGGAACCTCATTGTGTACGTGGGCTGCCATGGACCAGAACGTTACACAACACATGACTGCAGTGAAGGCCTCTGAGGATTACAGGGAACTAAATCCTACAAACAGCTTGGTAAGTACTCCTAGGTGGTGAAGCTCAGAGTGGAGCTGGCTGGAACCGAGTGGGAACCAGGTGTTGGTCCAGGAGATGCTGTGGCTCTGTACTCAAGTGTGGTGAGATTTGTGTTGTCTTACTCTCCTGCATGGACACACGTAGGAAGTCAGTTTCCTGGGCTACTGCTAGTGGTACCACCCCGAGCACCTCCTCTTGTCCTCTTCTTCCTCCTCTCCATCACAGATTTATTTTCTCAGGAGCAGCCTTTGGGAAGGGCGCCAGGGCTCTGACATGAAATATCACTTTGGCTTCAAAACCTCCACTCATCGTACTAGCCTCTGCCCACATTCCTCTCACTGCCTTGGACACTGGACTGTATTTTACACATTAACCTCCTCGGGAGGTGTCCTTTAGCCACCTGCTGTTTCAGTCATCTCCGACTCCCACAGGCACAGTGTGCTTCGGGGCCAGGCTCGCAAGAGAAGCATACTATCTAGTATAGCATAGAACACCTTCCTACCACAGAATTAGTTCCCACCCTCTACTTTCCTGAGTCCTGATGCTTCCTTCCCACTGAGCCCGGAGCCCCTTAGCAGTGAGAGAAGTTATGCTGATTTCAAAGGTAACCACATTGTTTGGAAGAGACCTGGCTTCACAGTAAAACTATTACTACTACTACTACTACTACTACTACTACTACTACTAATAATAATAATAATAATAATAATGATAATAACAATGATAACCCCATCAAGGACCTTACTGGCATTTGGCCCCTGCCCCTGTTTTAAGGGTGGTTACATTCTAGAATGTTAGTTCCCTGAAGACTGGGCATCAGCTGGCTCCTGGGAGTTTCCCACAGGACAACTCTGCCTTCGTAGCTGCAAACCAGTAACCTAGGCCAAGTTGAAAAGAGTGACTTGGCCTGGGCTCTGTGACCTAATGTGACATAGGTAAGTGCTGCTCGAAGTTGGGCACACGTACTACTCAACATTTCAAACCTCTCAGCTACAGTCATCAGAACATATGTCATGTAGAAAAAGCATCCATGTAGCAAATTCTAGTTATGCCCCACTCCCCAGCTTTCTTGGTTGTACTATTTAGCCCCTAGGAGACTTGGCATGAGATCCTCTGTACAAAGTGCTTTGTGTTGGCCCTGGTACATAAAAGATGCCTAATACTACCATTCCTGCCTCCATTTCCTCATCTTCTCAGAGCAATCGTCTCAGAGCAGAGGAGCCGGAGGAAAGCTCTGCTCAGGGAGGAGATACGCCAGGATTATAGGGGTTCATGAGAATCCCATGGTCCCCTGGTGGGTCAAGGAGGGGTCCAGTATATGGGAGCTCAGGCTGACTGGGCACTGAGATTGGGACTTCAGCACAAGGAGGAGCGGCGTATGGAAACAGAAATGTCATAGCCATCGGCAGAGAGGCCTAGCTACCACCTTGGGGTTTCTGCGACTCCATCGATCCTTAGCTAAAGTCCTTGATCCGTTTCTGCTATGAAGATAGTACTAGAATACCAACAGTCTCCAAGGTACCTCTCAGCCTGGACACTTATCATGTTTATGAAGTAGAAGCATTCAGCTTTGATGCTCTAGTAGGGGGCAATGCACGGGGCCTGACCCTCTGAGGAACCGAGCTATCACAGGGAACTTACAGGTAAAAGGATTATCGGAGTGGTATAATGGTATCTTGTCAACTTGATACAAGCTTGGCTTCATCTTGGAAGAGGGAACATCAATTGAGAGACTGTCTCATCAGATTGGCTGCATGAGAATCTGAATGACATTTCTTGATTAGTGATCAATGTGGGAGGGCCCAACCCTATGGGAGGTGCTACCCCAGACAGGTGGTCCTGAGTGGTACAAGAAAGCAGGCTGAGAAAGCCCCGTGAAAGAAGTCAGTAAGCAGTGATCCTCCAGGGCCTCTGCTTCCGTTCCTGTCTCCAGATTTCTGCTCTGAGCACCTGCCCTGGCTTGTCTCTGTGAAAGACTATAAACCGTAAGCTGAAATAAACCCTACCCTCAAGTTACTTGTGCTTTATCACATCAATAGAAAACAAACTAGGTAAGAAATGGGTTCCTGAAATATTGCTATGATAGACCTTAGCATGTTGTTTAGGGGAAGGATTGTAGAAGCCTTTGGAACTTTGGGCTGGAAAAGCTCTTCAGTGCTTAAAGCTTAATGGACTGTTCTGTAGGAGCTTTGAAGATAAGAATGCTGAAAGAAATGCAGTCGGCGGCCTGTGAAGTTTCAGAGAGAAGCAAAGACTTTATCAGGACTGTTATATGATATCTTGTATTAAGAAATTGTGGTTTCTGGTCAGCTAGGGCTGAAAATTAATGTGCAATTAACAACAGGCCAGGATCGTTGAGTTGAAATTATCTGGGAAGTATTTCCTCCAGGTCAATACACAGAGCTATCATCCAGAAGGTACCAATACTGTCTCTCAAGCTGGGAGCTGAACTTGATACAGGTGTTCCCCATAGTTTACTTGTTTTGTCAGCATGGGAGCCACAGGCTGAAGGGGTCATGGGGAGCATCTGAGGTCTGGCATTGTAAGTGGCCAGAAGAAGCTACTGAAGAAGCCATAGCCTCAGTAGCAATGGAAGTCCCAATATTGACGGGACTTGGCACCATGAAGCAGCATCAGAGTTTCTCAAGACCCTAGAAGAAGCTATTTAAGATGCTGCCTCAGTTGCAGTGGAGACCCCAGAGAATTGAAGATGCCAGGACTGTGGGATGGCCACCAAGAACCACAGCATCTGTGGAGTGGAACTGATCTAAGGGACAAGCTGCAGGAGCTGAATAGATGAAGCTGTCTAAGTCCTTTGAAGTCCAGAAGATCATGAATGAGTCCTAGATATTGGACATTGAACTATTTATATCATTGGATTTTGGTTTTGCTTTGATCTAATTGTGACTGTGGCTTAGTTCTTCACTCTTGGAATAAGAAGTATGTAACTTATTTTTTTTTTATTTTACAGGAGCCAGCAGTTAAAAGACTTTGGACTTTTAGAGAGATGTTGGATATTTTAAAGAGACTGAAGTTTTAATGTGTTCTATTTTTTAATAGATGGTGGTGGGGCTTCTAAAGTTATACTAAGCCAGGTGGTGGTGGCGCACACCTGTAATCCCAACACTCTGGGAGGCAGAGGCAGGCGGATTTCTGAGTTCCAGGTCAGCCTGGTCTACAGAGTGAGTTCTAGGACAGCCAGAGCTATACAGAGAAACCCTGTGTCGAAAAAACCAAATCCAAAAAACAAACAAATAAAGTTATACTAATTATGTTTAATAATGTGATGTTGGCATGAGACCTGGGGAATATACAGAAAAAAAACAATGGTTATGATTTAGTAGTGATGTGTTTCTGTGTCAAGTCGTTATGTTGACAGCAGGATGATTATACTGGATAGATGTTTTTTGTCACCTTGACACAAACTAGGATCATCTGGGAAGAGGAAAATTCAAATCAAAGTATGTTTTATCAGGCTGGCCAATAAGAAAGTTTGTGTGGCATTATCTTGATTAATGGTTGGTGTGGGAAGGTCCATATCACTGTGGATGGTGCCAACCCTGATAAGGTGATCTTGAGTTGTATAAAAATTCAAGGCAAACAGCGGTGGAGAACAAGCCAATAAGCAGCATCTCTCCATGGCCTCGGCTTCAGTTCTTTTCTKAAGATTCCTGTGAGTTCCTGCCCTGACTTCCCTTCATGATGGATTGTTTTTGGTCATGGTGTTGATCACAGTGACAGAAAGCAAAATAGGACAAGCAGAAAAACAACCTGTTGCCTGGAATACTGGAATGGTGGCCAAATGTGACAAATGTCAAATCCCTCTCTTATGTCTCCAATGCCAAGCATTTTTCCATTCCTGGGAGCGTGACTTAGAAAACATGAGCCAGAACAGGTCCAGCCTTGTACAGGCTGCCAGGTCCAGACAGCACTCAGAGGGACCCTGGCTAAGTCTAAGTATGTTCTGGATGAAAATGGGGCTCCTCGCAGTTTGCCTTTCCCCTTCTCTCTTCTCAGAACTGGATTTCAGGGCCATGGAAAGTCCCTGGGGGCGAAGCTCATCTTCTTAGAGTAGATGGGGCCCAGTCCTCACCTTCTCTCCTTCCCATGGTCCTTCTAGCTGGGAAGTACTTGAAGATGGTTTCATGACACTTGTGAGCCTGGCTTACTCTAACTTCAGGCTAATGTATCATCCCTTTCCCTAGTATCACGTCAGAACCCCTTGCCTTGTCTCAGCATGTTTGGAGATTGAGATTCTTGGAGAATCCAAAGACTCGGTCAGTTGTGGAATTCTTTGGGATGGAGATCATATGTTATATCCTGGATTCCTTTCCCTGGATTCAGGGAAAGAACCAGTCTCAGTGTGCAGACTGAATTCTGCAGCCACCTCAACCCTATGCCAGCAGGCCACTGTTCCCTCCCCGGTCCAGATTTGTCTTTGCCTGCCTCCACCTTGGAAGTGGTCAAGTGGGTGCACGTGCTCAAGTTTACATGAACCACATCTGTGCAGAAAGGGTAAATGCTTAAGAAAAAAGAAATTTGAGACAGAACCTCTTTATATATCCCAGACTACCCTAGGCTTTAATATTTAGCCCAAGTTGGCCTTGAGTTTGAAGCAACTCTCCTGGCTCAGCCTCCCAAGCACTGGGATGACAATCGGATGTCACTATATCCAGCACTGCTAATGCTTCATGCCTTCCCACTGTGCGATTTGCTGAATGGCTGGAAACACAGGCATGAGACCCAAATACACAGGCACATTTTATCTGGGACTTAGATTCCCCTGCTTCTCTATCTGTAAGCTTCCTTATTTCACAGAGGTTTCTGAAACTTCCTCCATTCACTAAGTAAATAGAAATGGGACATTTACTCGGGCCATGTACCACTGTAAGTCTAACCTGAATCATGGTAATACATGTAAAGGGCTGAGTCCTATGCTGGACGTGTGGCAAGAGCTCAGACAACAGGAACTTCGTCTACTTCATTCATATAGGAACAGCCCTTTGACCACCTACTGTTCACTTTGTACACTTAGAAACATTTAATCCTTATATTCCCCACAACCCTTTGAAGTGGGTGTTATGGTTAGCATCCTCACTTTACAGAGGTGAAAACTGAGACACAGAAAGGTGACATAAATGATTCCAGGCCACACAGCCAGCAAATAACTGTCTAGCCGACAGTCAATAGTTGCGACCTCTTCGGCATCCCATCTATCTTGACTAGAGCTCACAGTCTCACAGCTACGAGAGCAATTTATGTGCTCCAAGATGCACACATTGCCCAGGCACACCATGCTGGAAACACCATTGCTCTTATTTGGTGTGCTATGCATGGTGGCCTTATGCTGTCCCTAGGATTGTGAAACCATCCATATATTTCCAGTGTTTCAATCAACCAGAACCCAGCTGCCCAGCCCCTACTCTGCATGGGCCTGCCCCAAGGCTGCTGGGTACACAGCAGGTGTGTGCACTCTGGCTCTTACAATCACATTCCTGTTTCAGCTCCCATGGCCGTAAGAGTGCCTGAAAGGGAAGGAATGCTATCTGTAGTTGGAGGTTGTGCTGTATGGTGGGCAAGGTCAGCCGGGAGGGGCGAGGGAAGGGATAGCTGTGGTCAGAGACAAAGGGCCGGGGGAGGGTGAGAAGAGAGGCTGCAGCAGCGGGAGGAGGAGGAGGAGGAGATCTTGATAAACCATGCAAGGTTGGAGAGGGGGATGTGGGGACTGGACTTGCAAGAACTTTCTCAAGCCATAAATTTTCACTAGCTGCCTAAAGCCTGGAGCTTAGAGGCCAGAGGCTGGAAACTTGATCAAGTCCTGAGACAGCTAGTCTCAGGAACAACAGAATCAGGACTCAGGCCCACATGGAAGACCAGACACTGGGTTGCCCATCTTTCTGGGTTCAAGGACCCCGAGCCATGCGCCAGAGGTCACCCTGGAATTATTAACTCCCTGGGCTGCTCTATGCTTGTCTGCTGATGTGCTCATTTATGTGGTTCTGTGCCTGAGTATACACAAGGTTTAAAAACAAGTGTCCAAATCTGACTCCACCGATTGTCAGCTATGTGACCTTGGGGTTGTTATACACCCTCTGTCACTTAGACTTCGAGTAGAGATCACTGCCACCTCACAGGATTCTGGGGATTGGGATGATAAAATTATGAGGCAGACTGAACACAGAACCTGACACGATAACTGATCAACAGCTGGAGCTGTTATTTATTACACTGACGAACCCATGATCCCAAGTGTATCCCAAATTCAGGTGCAGGGAGCACGCTGCGTTGGTTGTCGTGCCTGTGTCTCCTCTGTGGTCCTGTCTTCGTCTGTGAACTCAGATGGAATTGCACTCTTCCTGAACACTCGGCCACCCACCAAGGTCTAGTTGGCAGTCCAACTGCCCAGCGAAGTTTGTAGGAGACACACAGGATGCAAACATACATTTATACAAAGCACTCATACAGATATTCACACGTGTCTGCACATATCTGCGTGCATGTGTGCATTCACACACCTGTACCTGCACACTACATGCTCCCATGCATGAGTGCATGGGTGCAGGCACCTCTGCATGCATTCAAGAACACACGCCTTTTTGTAATTGAGATCTTGAACAACCCTCTGCCCCTCTCTGGGATTCAGTTTTCTAGTAAGAACAAGGAGAACAGGAATTCTTGCTTTTAGCCATTATACATGGGTCTTGAGCGCAGTGAATGTAAATATCGCCTGTAAAAGTCTGTAGTAACCCGAAAAGCTCTGCACAGACTGACTGACCCATTGGTCCCGTCCATTCTGCCTCTAAATATCCCCAATCTACCTTCTATACCCCGCTGTTCTAGCCCACGCCACTAAGCATGTTTCCTGTGGATCCTTGGAGCCACTTCCTCACCGTGGACCCTGTTTCCATCATTCCCACACTCCAGACCACTGCCCACCCTGCCAGGATGTGCTTTGATAAACACGCCACCCACGAGCTACCCTTCCTCCTTCCGTACATTTCATTACTTCGAGTTCCCTTGCGCTCATAAGGCATCTTTGCACAAAGTTCAGGCTCTATAGCGACATCGCCTAGATTCCATTTTACTTTCGCTATCTAACAAGGTTAGCACTCGTGGCTGTGGACGAATACCTTTGCTTCTCTGAGCCTCAGTGGCCTACCTCATCTGAGCAATGGGATTAATACGTTTCCTTGCCCTTAGAGTGACTAAGAACACTAGATGAGCTGTTACCCGCAACACATTAAAATGGGATTTGGCACATCATGAAGATGATTAGGGCACAGAACTAATACCCAAACTCGGCTCTGTCTAGGTTCTGCAAACTGGAAGTTTCCGCTTGAACAATACTTTCTCTAGGACCCCAGGCCAACTTTCTTTGGTGAGGATACTCGGGCATGCTCTATCGATCAGAACTCACCCCACCACCGCTTATTCGGTGAACCCCACGTTCTTCAGGAAGCTCCCCGGGGCAGCCA
The DNA here is from genome assembly GCA_002335545.1 of Apodemus speciosus. NCBI lineage: Eukaryota > Metazoa > Chordata > Mammalia > Rodentia > Muridae > Apodemus > Apodemus speciosus. The sequence continues at coordinate 137,447 of BDUI01000339.1, read as the reverse complement.
TGTTTAGGTCTGCTCGGAAAGGCCCGTGCCTGCCAGATAGCCCTAAGTCCTGCAGAAAGACCAACAGTTTTAACATGCCCTGCACCCTGAGGAGAGGACAGTGGCTTCTGGGGAAGCCCTTTCTTTAGCTTTCCCATGTGACAGGAAGCCAGGAGTTTGACAGAGAAGCATCAAATGGACTTTGGTGCAAAACCTAGCTAAATCTTTCTTTCTTTTTCTTCCTTTTCGTTTTTTTTTTTTTTTTTTTTTTTTTTTTTTTTGGTGACAGGGACTCTTTGTGTAGCTCGAGCTGGCCTTACACCTGGTATGGAGCCCAAGCTGGCATTGAACTCACAATCTTCCTGTCTCAGCTTCTAGACCTTTGGGTTTTTTTTTTTTTTCAACCTAAAGGGGAATCCTTGCTTTACCAAATTCAATCCTGATTCAGGTGCCAAAATCACAGGAAAGGCAAGGTTGTGAAGGAGATGGGCAGGAATATTTCTTGAGTGCCCAACTTGGGCTAGAAGAATGAGGTTCAGTGTTTTCCTCTTGTTGTTCTTTGGAGTGTGTGGGTGGGCCACACAGATTTCTGCTATCCCAGATTGACTCCCTGGAGCAAGAGTAGCTACCATTATCCATGCCCTCCGTCCAAGGTAAGGCCAGGTACCAACCCAGGAACCCAAAGGGTAAATAAAATAGACTCCAGTGGAGGCTGAGACCCTGGGAACTGATCCTGCAGAACGGAAAGGAACAAAGCCAAGGACGCGTGAGGAGGGAGTGAGAAGGAGCTGGAAGATCAGTCACGAGGTGACATATAGATATTCCTTTTGGTCCCTCCTCTGGCTGTGCCGCCCTGGCTGGTACTGGAATGGAGAGATTGAACAAATGTGTGAAAGCAGCCACACACCGTAGGCAAGGAGCTGGAGGCCTGGAGCCAGCCACACCCACAGCTCCGGCAGAGTAAGGCCAGGCTAGCTGCCACTTTGGTGTGCATGTGTGTGTGTGCTGAGGAGGTGGCACTGGTGTTCTGGACAGCAGCAGGAAGTGGACACCCCTCTGCYACCAGCTCCTATGCACACTTGTTTCCTCACCTGGCTCTTCTCAGAAGCACAAGGGAGGTCACAGTTGCAGCATCTAAATCAGATTTAATTGCTTTTAAATTTTGCACAAGTCTATATCGTATTTATCTGGAGCAATGCATTCCCTCCTGTGCCCCTTGCCCTCCAGTCTGTCTCCTTTGTTTCCCTAGATAATTTTGCTTCTACTTTCATTTTATGTATGCACACAGGATTTTTTTAAGGTCTGCCATAATAATTATTACTTATTCTGTATGGTTTTTTTTCTATATTTCATTTCTTTCTATATTTATTGTAATGGTGTCAATAGAAACCATGGGTTAGCACAGGCCAAGCAAGTACTCTGCTGCTAAACTGTTGTCTTAGGCAAGTAACTTCCTTTCAGGATAGAGAAATAACACTGTGAAAAGACTTTTCCACAGGACCGGTTAAGATCAGCTGGGCCACAGACTTGATGGCTCTGATCCACTGTGTCCTCTCGAGCACTAGTTCTCAACCTGTGGGCTGAGACCCCTCTGGGAATTGAAAGACCCTTTTACAGGGGTCACCTTAGACCATCAGAGAACACAGATATTTACATTACAGTTCACAACAGTAGCAAAATTACAGTTATGAAGTAGCAATGAAATAATGTTACAGTTGGGGGTCACCACACCATGAAGAACTGTATTAAAGGTTCACAGCATTAGAAAGATTGAGAACGACCGCTCTAGAGGAAGAGCTGGGTGTCAGAGGACCTCATGGGGCAGAAACATATAGCCATGCCTGGAAAACACCATGCGATGTCTGGCAGGGGTTGTCACCACCAGAAATGACCTCAGGGGTTAGAATCAGATACTAATATAGTTCTTCATTTGTTGTTTTGCTGTGTTGGGCATAGGACCCGGAGTGTTATGCCTGCCAGGCAAACACTCTACCAGTGAGTTGCTTCTCAGTCACAGGAAAGTGGAACCCAAGGGAAAGGGCTCAAACTTGCCCAGAACCACAACATCTAGTAGGTAACAAGAGTTACCTATAGTAGGTAACAAGAGTTACCTATAGTAGGTAACAAGAGTTACCTACTAGATGTTGGGAGTTCTAAGGTATTTCAGAAAGGCCTTTGACATTCACATGCCAAAATATCAGTTTGAATGGCAGTTTGATGTTTTGTTTGTTTGTTTTGGGGAAGCTAGGAAATTTGGAGTGGTACTAGCAAAATYATGCTGATACCTCACACCCAAGCCACGCCTGCTCTTAGCACTTGCAGATGAAGGAGAAAGAGAGCATCATGCCCTGACATCATGGCTCAATATGGCTTCTTCAGAGCAGTGGCTCAGAGGGGAACAGAACATTGAGCCACTGACAGAAGGGCAAAAAGATATCTGTGTGAAGCTTCCTCTGCCTCAGCTGGAACTGCGACACATTGCCTTGGTCCCAGAGGGCTTAAATCTCTCTATACCCAAGGTGGCAATCCTGGTTCGGAGACCCTCCGCCTACGTCTCTGGGCTTGTGAGAGCTGGACCTCCTGGGAGCATTCCTTTGAACTCTATTAATAAGGCAAACTGAACTGAAGCCCCTGCAAATCTTTGCCAGATGTCCCCAGCCCAATTCCCACACCTAGAGAGACATCTGCCTAGCTGGCTCACAGGGAAAGAGGTGGGCTAAGAGGGCTGGCCAAAGACCTCAGGACTTGTTGCCCCAGTAGGCACTGCCCATCTCTCAGAGCCCACCAGGAGGGAAAACTGGCACTCAACAGCCACTCTGTCCCACAGCAGAGCCCAACCAGGAGATTGTCCCGGTTAGGCCAGTCCAGGCCAGCTCCATACAGGCCTGAGGAGGTGACAACCCTATCGACCAGCTCCTCCCGGCCCCCCATTTACATCTTGATTACATTCCTTGGGAAACCATCCAGGCCGCATTCCGCCTGGCAGGCTGCTGGGAAGACCCACAGAGCACTATGGCAACGCTGGAGGGGCCTGCCGGGCCTGCCAGGCAGCAAGAACCACCAGGCTGAGGAACCTCCCTATAGGGCCAGCCCGGAGTCCTCAACGCCACCAACTGCAGCCAGCCTGCCCTACTCCATCTGGAATGTCCCTGCCTCAGCCTGGCTCACCTCTGTATCTCCAGCCAGCCCTCTGCAGGGTGTATCAGAAAGCGGAATCRAATCCGGTACTCCCTGGCCTAAAGCCTTCAAGGCCTCCTCTTCCTTCAAAGCCACTTCCTCGGGGCACAGACAGCGAGCCTGGGGCCTGAGGTGAGCCGTGGAGGCCGTGGAACTGTCACTGTGGCCTTGGCATTGCCCCTCCTAGTTGTCTATCAGGACCGAAGTGGACAGTTGCCGTTCTCGTCTTGTGGAAAACAGTCCTTTATTAGGATCCCACAGACTCACAGAGAACACAAAAACAAGCAGTCAAAGTCGCATACACTGTTTCCATTTTTTTTTCTAATTTGGTAGGAAATACTTGACTACTTGTGGAAACCTAAAAGCACATCCACAGATCGTTCTGCTTCTCAAGACGTCGGAAGCCCTCTCTAACCTCCCTCTCCAGGTAAAGGAATGAACCTTGCTCTGTCCTTGTATCTCTACATGCCCACAGACCCCCAAAGAACAGCCAGAATGCAGAGGGAAGGCACTGACTAAGCTCTCACCCCCTCCAGCTTGACTCCAGGCCTGGGCTGCAGTAAATAGTAGCATAGTACCCATGCCCCAGTACAACCTGCCAATCCTTCCTCCCCTGTCTCCTTTTCCCCCCTCTCTTTCTCCCTCCCTTCCTTCTCTCCTCTTTCTTTGGTCCTTCCTGTGCCATTTTAGCAGCAGAAACCTTGCAGCACGACCTTCTGTGACAGCACAGCACTGCAGTAGACAGCAAATCTGCTCTTCTGGAGGCATCTAGGAGCACTTCAAAGAATCTCATTGGAGAAACAGTCCAGGCTGCGGCTACCTATGAAGAGCTGCCAGAGCGTCTGTTTAGCATGCACTCTTTCCGCCCTCTCCTCTCTAGTCCCCTCCGCTCTCTTTGACCTTCCCCTCTCTTCCTTCCTCCCTCCTTGCCTTGCACACTGCCCATGGGCCTTCCTTACAGAGCCCTCGATTCAATGCAGTTTGTCTCCGCCTGCCCTCGGGAGTGGGCAAGGGCCTCATGCCAGTGCTGGGCTGTAATTTTAGGTCCCTAGCTTGGCCAGACAGTGCTTGTCAGTCACATGAGCAAAAGGCCCTGGAGCCAGGCATTCCTACCCAGCCTTTTAAACTATAATCAAGGCGGGGGTGGTGGCACCAACTCCAAAGGGGTGCCAGAGACATTTTGTTGTCTGCAGGGACTAGAGCGGGTCAACAATATTAGGAGGTATAAACACATCCCTGTGTTCAAACTCCGCCCCCCCTCCCCCAGTTCTGATGTAGGGCACAAACGGACCAGACTGTGGAGGGAGCTGTGGGTCGGACTCCTGCTTAGAGGCCAGCACCTTTGAATAGTCCATGCTTCGATGGAAGTCTCCAGAAAGGACCCACACTAAGGTCCTGTTCGGCTACAGACAAGGGAAACAAGACCAGTGAGGGGCCGAGTGTCAAGAGCTGAGCAGGGCTCCCCAATCACCTGGACTGCTCCTTTGGGTGGCTGACATATGCCGGGCATGACGGTGGGCACTGGGCACCGGGCACTGAGGAGACGGTTGGAAACAGGCACAATGTGTCTCCTCACTGAGCTGTCAGCCGAGTCAGGGGTGACAGATAAGAAACAAAATAAATGGCTACACAGAATAGGGGGGCAGAAAATGAAGAATTAAAGTAAAGAAAGGGCGTGACGACGGCAGGCTGGCAGGAATGGGGCTGGCAGGAGGGTCTTGCTGAGAAGGTGAAGCTAAGCCAAGGCTTCAGAGGGGTGAAGGGGTTACTTGTGCATCTCCCCAGGGGAAGAATATTGCAGGTAGAAGCCACAGGGAGTACAAAGGCCCTGAGGTGAGGACACAATGATATATTAAAGAGAACAGAGAGGAGGCCTGGCTGGCTGGCGGAAGGGATGGATGATGGWTCAGGATGAGGGGCAAGAACTAAAGAAGAATCCTGCAGGGCTATGAGTGGCCAATGAAGAACTACATATGCTGTGTATGACAGGTGCCATGGTCGGGTTTGGCACAAAAGATGGCTGTGATCTGACTGGGTGCTGGTAAGACACTCTTGGCAGCAAGGTTGAAAAGAAAGCGTCTAGAGGCTTCTGCACTGACCCAAGAGAAGGCTAACGTGGGCTTAGAGCGCGGTGGGTGGTGTCTAGAAGTATTTTGAGCACAGAGCTCAAGGGATAAAAAGTGTGTGGGAGGAGAACAAGACGCTTTGGTCTACACAGCGTGCCCAGAAGCTGGCTGGAGGGCGGGGCTCCGGAGCTGGGGAGTCGGGCTCAGGCTTCCAGGAGCTCTCAGTGCAGTGGTGCCTATGGGTCCAGTTGTGATATGCTGCTGCTGTGTGGGTGAATACAGTGATCTGGTAAGCTGGCGAGGCTCTCAAGTCAGATGTTGAAGAAACAGACTGAAACCAATTGATAGGCTGGAGAAAGTGACCAATATATATGATCAAGAGTCCTGAAGGACACTGGCTAAAAGCAGAAGTAGGAGGCCTAGGCTGGCGAAGTCATAGACTGCTCTTCTCTTGAGGCAGAACCAAAACAGCAGGCTGTCCCATCCAGGCTAGTGTCTTGGAGAAATCCTGCATGCAGCTGTTTCTCAATCACTGCGTAATTTGTGAGTCAATTGGTGACCATGGGAGGAACATCTTCTGAGAGTCTGAAGCCAGGGCAGCTGGGAGACAGATCTTCCTGGGTAGAAACAGAAGGAGGATAAGTAACTATCACTTCGGGGGACCGAGGGCCAGGGGCTGGGACCTGGGCTGCCATGGAAGGAGTGACTTGGTTTTCCATCCTCTCTCTCCCAGACAGGGCTCCACATTCCCCCTGTCCTGGCCATGTCCAGGGGCTCAGGTTGCTTCCACTCCCTGATGCTGTACAAGGCAAACCTGTGGAGTGTGGGACTCTGCTGATTCTGCCCAAGGCTCACAAGCTTGCACACAGATGGGTGGAACAGGACCCCAAAACTGCTGTCCCTGGAAGAGCAATATTTATTGGTCAATTAACACGGACATAGGAGCTCAAGGCCCCAGGCCAATACCTACTTCAAAATGACTAGCTCTGATACTCAGGCCAGAAGGATCCAGAAACCTCATGATCATCTGTTGTTTAATCTTCTGTTATAGTACAGAAAATCCATGGAGGAGGGTACTGTTGAGCCCCTTCTGTAACCCCTCGACTCTACCTTTTTATGTCAGAGGGCGAATTGGTGCTGCCAGACCCCCAAAGGCCTTGTGCCCACAGCGATAGTAATAGCCTTTCTGAAGGAGGCACTGTGCTGGGCTCTGCACATATGAGTACTTTGAAGTCCACGGCAAGCCTATGAGATAGATATACACTATGTGTGCAATTGCTGTAGCGATATGGAAACATATCCTCAGAAGAGTGAGTTCCCTGCCCGGGGCATACTCCTAGGAAGATACAGAGCTAGGATTTGAACTCACCAAGGAACATATACCTATTTTAGTTAAAGGAGGTGTTTAACTGTGACCTCGGAGTCACACAGCCAAGGCTGCCTAGTTCCTCTGGCAGGGACGAGGGGAGCAGAATAAAGCCCTCCTTTCTGGCACTTTCCATCTCTCTGTTTCTATCCACTCCACTCCGCCCCACCTTTTCTTCTTCCTGTTTACCTCTGCCCTCTTTTCTGGGGCAAAGGGTCCTCCATCTGCCAGATCCAGAGGAGCAAAGCCCAAGGCTGGGGGCTCTAAAAGGGGAAATCATTTGGCTTAAAGATGAAGGACAGTGAGGACCATAGAGGGGTGTCGTGGGGAAGGAAGATCATGCTACAGACTTGGGCAGAGCCCCCCTAATGCTGCAATGAGGGTCTGACCTGGCTCCAAACCACTGTGGTCTGGCTCCTTCTTGCTAGCAAGGAATGATGAATTTGAGAAATTACTGGAAGGATTGGGGGAGACAATGAATTTCCTCATCCACATTCAGGGAAGGTTTGGAGAGGCCCCAAGTCCCCTTCCTTAACTCTGGTGCCACACCTTCCTTAACTCTAGCTACATGTCTTATCTTCTCTAGCCCTGGTGTTTGTGAGATGACCTCATGGACGCTCCCTAACAACATAGGGCTCGCCTGGGGTTTTTCTTAGGAAGCGAGGAAAAAGTTACTTTCTTTGCTTTCGCTTAGACAGGGTCTCACTATGTAGCCCAGGCTAGCCTCAAACTTGTGATCCTCCTTCAAGCCTCCCAAATACTGAGGTTGCAGCCATATGCCACCACATCTGTTAGAAGGTCCTTTCTTACGCAATCCACAGTCCTGCCAGCCCATTTTATACATGAGGAAACAGCGGTTTGAGAAGTAGCTTGCCCATCATCCTACACACAGTGTATGAGTGACAGGGCCTGGCTTCCAGAAGTTCTCTCCTGTCCACCTGTCTCCCAGAGGGTGAACTCTGGGCAATATACTTAGTGTGGCCCTCAGAACTGTAAACCTACTCTGACCCTGGGTGGAGGGTCATCCCATCATTTCTAAAGTTAGCGGACACAGTAATAAGTTTCATCGTGCCATTTTCTTAAGTATATGCCATTATACTTTATTTTGGCGAGTAGAGATTTAACCAGAACTGTAGAACAAAGCCTGTTGTGCTCATGTCTGGCCTCTTCTGTTTACTGTGAGGCTCTGTGCAGCCTCAACATTCTATGCACTTAATTTCTTCATTTTTTAAAGCACTGGGGGTGATGGCACCTCCCACGGGCTGTAAAAGTCGTGTGGGGAGGGAATGAGCGCTACCCGTGTAAACCACTGAGAACAATACCTGGCCTGTAAGAAATGTTCACTCGGTTGGGGTTCTTTCCATGGCTCCTCCTTCGAGCCCTAAGCCTGCAACTCATTTTGTCACGACCAACCTCAGGCCCACCCTGCTAGCTTCAACATCGGAGGCTTCTCCGGCCCCATCCCCACAGTCCTTTTCTGCTTACTGTGGTCCGAGCCTGATTTTCTGTCCGGATTCTGGGCACAGATTGGTAACATAACCAATACTCAACGTTGCCAATCCCCGCTCTCTTGTCACTGGGTGACCTTTCTAGTGCCTGGTTGACCTGTACAGCTCTCAGAATCTCTCTGTCTTGCCTTTCTTTGTTGGTCCCCTTTCGGGATTGGAGTCCACACTGCTATCCTAGCTCGCCTGCCACTTTCTGTTGTTGCTTGGAATCATCTGCCGCTGGTATCATCTGCCCCTCGACGCTGCCGGTTGCTATGACTTCACATGGGGCTACAGACTGCCAGAGCTCCTTGATTGCAACCTTCACCCACTCCAATGCTGACTGTCACCATACCTCTCCAGACAGCCTGCTCTGCCAAGGAGCAACTCAGTGTCCATTCTGCCCTGTCTGTGGAGGGTGGATGAGGCAACCTAGAAGGAGCAAAAGGAAGCCAAGGGCTTTCTTTGGCCAAGAGCAATGGCCCAGTGAGCACACACCTAAGTTCTGTGTGCTCCTAACCTCCTGGCAGAGGCGCTGCACCAGCTCCCGTGCTCCCTTACCTCCACAGCCTCCCCGTCCCTGGAGAGAAGGACTAGGCTCTAGTTTGTGCCTGGCTCCAGCAGGCAGGGTCAAGTCACAACCACACAAGCGCAAGAGGGGAGAGAAGAGGGAGGAGAAGGAAATACAAATGGAAGAGCCCAGCAGTGAGGCTCTGGCAGGGTGCACCAGGAGGGGGGAGGGAGGGAAGGAGGGGAAGCCGGACCCAGGGCTATTTCTGTACAATAATACAGGGGAAGAGGGCCAAGCTGACAGGACAGTGATTAGTCTTCAGGGAGCAAAGGCGAAGACTCTGCCGGCGAGCCCAGGGCTGGAGGAGCTGGCCCAGGGCCCAGTCCGGTGGGCTGGAGCAATGATTTCAGAGGCCGGGAATCTGAGGCGAGCTGGGCCCAGGGACTAGGGAGCAGAGAAGGTGGGAGCAGGGTGAGGGGAGCCAACCATCCTGCCTGCTCCACCTCCAGCATTGGAAGCTGGGAGGGGGTGGGGCTGGCTTGCCCCAACTGTCAGCCTGCCACTGTGGGGTTATCAGGCTGTGGGTAGGGGCAGATTTTCTGAAATGCACACTTCCTGGGCTCTGGCCTATGAGGGAGATGGCGTGAGAAAGGGCCAGAAACACAAGACTCGGAAACCTCGGGGGAAGAGTCAAGACTCGGTTTTCTTTCCCACGGGATTTACAGTCATGGGGTCTGGGAGAGGGAGTGTGAGAGGGTCAGGTCATAGAGAGTGACAAGGAGATCACATTTACCAAGGGTCCTTGCTGCTGTGCTTCTTGCTACACGTTAGCACATTGAATGTCCCTGGAAAGCAGGTGAGGTAGGAGTGGCCAAGCTTGATTTACAGTAAGGAAACAGATGCAAAGAGATAGATTGTCCTAACATCATTCAGTTACAGAGAGGGAGTGCGAGCAGGTTTGTCAGGCTCCAAAGGGCTGCGTCCATCCAGAAGTACCCTTGCAATAGGAGGGATTCTACTGGGTTCTAGTGAGCGACTCCTTGGTCTTAAATCTGCCTATTCTGTGCCAGGCGCATGACTTTGGGGGAAGCTATTTCACCTAGTGGCAGCAGTTTTTCTCATCTGTATGATAGATAGAATGACAAATATTTTTAGATTGGACACTGCTGAGTGTGGTGGTACTCAGGAGGCTAAGGCAGGAGGATCACAAGTTCAAGGCCAACCTGGGCTTGGTAGTGAGACTTTGCCTCACAGTTTACAAGGGTACAAGATACAGGTGTAGCTTATTGGTGAAGTTCTTGCCTATCATGCATGAGGCTGAGTTTCATCCCAACCACACAAAAGATTGCTATGTAAGGTAAATCGGCTCAAATGCATAAGGCATCTCAAACAGCCCTTGGCGCGCACTGCCTGACTGCTGAGGAGGTTGACTTGAATATTTTGCCACCCTCCTTCGTAGGGCATTCCAGAGGGAGGAGTGCGAGAGAGGCAAGAGAGTTGTCAGACAAAGACACGGGTCAGGGGGTCACTGCAACCCCTTCGAGCTGGCGTCCTCCCACATTTGGACAATAGCATCTAGAGTCTTTAAAAGAGAGGCTGTGTGATGAAACAATTGCACTTCTGGGAATTCATCCTGCGGAAAGAATAGGTCAGCAGAGACGTACTTATCAGGATGTCCGTGGCCTGATTATTATAGCAAAAAAAAAAAAGAGAGAGAGAGAGAAACGAGTGGCTTGGCTAAAGGAATTACAGTGTGTCCGTGCACTGTGGCCACGGAAAGCAAGCATGTCACTCTAGAGCACAGATGCAGAAGGAGATTCCTACGACAGTAGTCAAGGTAGTCGGGGTTGGGTTGAGACAGTGTTAGGGGCTCAATATTGGGAAAGAGAACCTATTCCTATTTATGGAACACGGAAAATTGCCTGGCAACGATTTTTTTTGAACATTTACTGCTTCTATTACAAGAAAGAAACAAGGAACAAAATGATTTCTCTTTTGAAAGCAAAATCTTGAAGCTTTAGAACCTCTCTGGACCTGGGAAGGGGTCCTGCCTGTCAGGCCTCTAGGCAGGCGTGGCCTCCCACTTGCTCAGGAGCTAGCCCAGCATTTCACACTCCTTGCTGCTGCTGCTGCTGCTGCTGCTGCTGCTGCTGCTGCTGCTGCTGCTGCTGCTGCTGCTGCTGCTTGCCAAGAAGTAGGGCTGGAGTGGCAAATGGAAGCACTAATGGAGTCAGTCAGACAAATGCGGACTTTCTCTGCTCCTAGAAAAACAAAGCTCAAAAACACCAGTCGAGGTGACCTTGCTCAGCCATTTGTTCATCGGCTCCCTCAAAAATGATTTACTGAGCAATTACTGTGTACCCAGGCCAAGTAAGTGGTGAGGACACAGCAGCGAGCAAAAGTGACACAATTTCTTGTTCTCATGGAGATTTCAATCCATAGCGGAGAGAATAGCGGAGAGACTATGATGTGTGTGTGTGTGTGTGTGTGTGTGTGTGTGTGTGTGTGTGTGTGTGTGTTGGGGGGAGTGGCAGGGCAGTTCACATCTTGGCAGCCAGGAAGGAGAGAAAGAGGAAGATGGAGAGAAGGGGATGACTGTGCTGTGTGCGCTTTTTTCCTTTATTCTGCTTGGGCATCTCAGCCATTGGGAGAGTGCCACGTACGTTCAGGTGGGCTCTTCCCTCTTGGCTAGTCCTGTAGAGAAACACTCACCCAGATAGAGTCTGATCTGTGTTTTATGAATCTCCCAGGAGCTTCTCAATCCAATCAAGTTGGCAAGATTAACCATCAGAGTGTGTCACTGAAAACAGAGGAGATGGAAATCAGCAGCTGATCTGGGTGAGGAAGCCAGGCATGCGCACAACCAGAAGGTGCGCACTCCATGCAAGTGCAGCACCCCTGAGGTGGCAAGGCTGCCGAATGGGTTGAAAAGTAGAAAAGAGGCCATGCAGGCTGCCGAAGGGTCACGCCAGGTGAAGCTGGGGCGGAACACGCACTACAGTAGGCCTGGGTGGGCAAGCCAAGGAGAAGCGCTTATTTTAAGTGAAATGAGAAGACAGGGCAGGGGCCTCAGCAATGTGACGTATCTCCAAAATGTGATAGTCGCTTGCCTATATTTTAGCAGGATCACTTCGGCTGCTGTCATACAAATAGACTGATGGAGGAGTAATTAAAAGGAAGAGATGAGGAAGTCGTTTAGAAGCTACGACAGTAATCCAGGTGTTGTATCTCAGACCTAAGTGGCAGTGGAAGTGAAAGGAACTTTCCTTTCTGCTTTGACTGCTGGACTCAGATGTTGCAGCAAATCCAGAATGGTCTGTGGCAAGCATCCCGCTTTAGTGAGAACATGGTATGCAGGGTGTCCTGCTGTGGGGCCACAATTCTTCCCCTGGAAGACCTTTGTGTGTGGTATTCACTACTGTATTCCTCCAGGGCTTACAACAGGGGTTGCTCGATTGGAGCTCAGCGAAGGAATGAATGTGGTGGAAGTCCAGACAGGGGAGTAAGGAATTCAACCCGATCGTGGGAGGAGAAGGGTGGGGATGGGTGGACATAAGTGATCTGCTCATTCAGCCAAGCCCAGAGGAATAATTTCTGCCTCAGAACATATGCGCAGGCGCAGACCAGCCCTTATCTCAGCCTCGCTGATGGAATTTGGGTGTAACTGTTCTTCCCATTGGTCATAGGAAAGAGATCGTACTTGGGCAGGATTCCTCCCCCTCTTAGAAGGGAAGCAAATCCAAGAAAATGCATAGAGCTAGTGTTCCTCGGTGGGAAACAGAATTCAAAGCACGGGCCCATCTTAGTTCTCTCTACATCACCCTGTCTTTCCGGTGCACTCCTGTGCCACCTGCACACTTCGTTCTAATTTAATAACTCAGCGACTCATCTTCCCATTTCTTTGTTCCCTTTCCCTTAGAGCTATCCACCAGTCCTTGGGTTCCTTGAAAACCCTTGCTTCATTCAGTGCAAATGCCCTCTTAGCCTTGAAATGTCTCAAACATAAAAATGTTAACTTAACATTTTTATTAACATCTTGTTAATAAAAACTTAACAAGATTCAAAATCCCTGCAAAACATATCCCCAGATGGCTGCAGTCAGCATGGGAGCCTCACTTCCCCTTTAGCTAGAGGGTTGGGAGATTGACTGATTCTGACCATGGATGCCCTACTGTCTCTGACTTCCATGAGTAGTGCCTCCTGAACCACTGAGGCCCAGAAAAGGCCTCAGAAAGTCTTATCCAGCTGGGCGTGGGGCCGCACGCCTTTAATCCCAGCACTTGGGAGGCAGAGGCAGGCGGATTTCTGAGTTCGAAGCCAGCCTGGTCTACAGAGTGAGTTCCAGGACAGTCAGGGCTATTCAGAGAAACCCTGTCTAAAAAAAAAAAAAAAAAAACCAAAACCCCAAAACAAACAAACAAAAGACTTATCAAGCATACTGGCAACAAGCTAGTAATGTTTTAGTGAGCATTTCATGGATTCAAGTTCAAACATGGCGGATTAAGGCAGTCCCTCCAGTACTGCTTGCCAGCCCCAAGGCTCATGGAAACCTTAGTAAAAGGATCTGAATATGTGTTGTTAAAGGATTACATGTAGGATAAGAGTCAACTACAGCAAACTCGGGTGTGGTGAAGAGGAGACAGATGAGAGCAAGAGCTGGCTTGGCAGCGAGCACAGAAGCAGGCCTCCCAGAAGAAGCATCCTGGACACTTCTGAAGATGATGACAATACATGGCATGGCTGAAAGTCCAACAACACAGAACTGGCCTCCTTGCACCTTGCCAGATCACTGGCAATTTGCTTCCCAGGGAGGGTGGACACAGAAGCAACACAATTGTCCCGCTTCCAGAATCTCTAGAGTAGAATCATCTCTACACTGAACTACAAGGCCTACACCCTCTTCCCCAACTCAGCCCCAGGAGCCAAGCACCCATGTTTCTCCCACACCTCACCAGAGTGACATTTGACTGTTCTCTTAAAATCCAGAAAACTCACTGCCAGTTGAAAACTGCTGGGATCTGCATATAGATTTCTAATCCTCTTATCAGTTCCCAACTCTTAAAAATGAGTGGATAGCCAAAGACCACCAGACATTTCAGGAAAGTCTTTAATGTCCAAGACAAAAGCCAAAGAAACAGAAAAGCCAATTCAAATGAAACAACACAGAGCAAGGCATAAAAGAAAATTAAGCCAACAATCATGCTTTGGTGGCTTCAGCAACAAAGGTGACCTTGGACTCAAGACACATGCTGTGTGGCCACTATAGTGATGCTCTCTGTCATGTCAGGACTCCAGCTGAAGGAGCAGCTTTCTGTCTGGGACATCATTAGACTTATAAAGGATAGCAAAATGGCAAATGACTTGCAATGCTTCTGCTAAGAAATGGAATTTGTCACTTCTATTCCCATTTCTGCAGCTAAAACAAGGGACACATTCACACGTAGTGTCCAGAATGCAGGAAATATTTTGTTGCACAGACAAGTCAAGAGACAGAGTAGCAAATGTTTCTACAAGTCCAGAATATATCAGAATTCACAAACTAGAAGCAGAAAGCAATCAAGGAGGGGAATGGAGTTAATGAATTGCTGATGTGGTAACATAAATGCTAAATTAACTAAGTCAGCAAGAAGTTGGAGCTTTGAAAAGGAAGATAAAATTGGCAACAAAAGGAGATGAACAAAGAACCGAAAAATACAGAAAATTGAAAGAATGCACTAAGAGCCCCAATATGTAACTCAAGATTACCAGAAAGAAAAGAGACAGCTAGGAGAGGGGAGGAAGCATTAACGAACTACTTCCTCCGGATGGAAAGACACCAACCTCTCAAATTCTTCAGAAGTAGAAGCAAAGAAAGTCCCTATTGCTGAAGACGCCATACACTTCAGATGCAGGACCCAAAGGCCCCCGAGTTGTAACTGACCTAAAAGTGTCTTCTCTGAGGATTAGCTTTCATGATAGCAGAAGACATCACACAAGCTTCCAAAGGAGGGAAGAAATCAACACTCTTGCCTTGCCAGTAATGGTTATGAACCACAAAAATGATCCACATGGCATGATAATCCTAAAGGTGTAATAGTGGTACCAATACCTTTGCGGTAACCAACAGCTCTCTAATTGGACTTAAGGCCTGCTCAACAAGAGGGAAATCATGCCTGTACTGGAATCCTAGCCAACTAGCCAGGGGTAGTAAAATCATAGATTTTATAGAAGCTACAACCACTGCAATAACTACATTTTAAAAATATTTGTCTATATACCCAGAAATAAGTGTAGTCCTCACCCCTTATGGAGGAAAGGTCTTCGTTACAACTGACAGGGACCATTACAGAAATCTGCAATTAATCAAAATGCCGAGTTATGGAGTTTCAGGAGTTATTCAGGTTTCAGTGGATACATCGACAACAAAACAACTCCTACCTAAGGCTTAGGGAACATTGTAGGAAAGGGGGGCAGGGTATAAGAGCCAGAAGATCAGGGAGTTTGCTGTGAGATTGTGTCTCCTAATGTCAGAAGCTATACCCATAAATTATTACCAGCATGATTCCCTAAACATGAGCTGAACAAGGATCTATAGACTTGGCAACATGGACGAGGAAAGCCACAAGGCCTGAACCCTGCATAGTCAAGGAAGAAATGCAGGAGAGTCATCTCCATGCAAGAGTGTATCAATTGATTATGTAATACCAATCCAAGTAACATTATACAGATTATACAGGTTATATTTACCAATATATATACATAAACTTATATGCATATAATAAAAATTAATTTAACAAGAGTCCATGGACATGAACAAGAGCAAAGAGGGGTACATGGGAGGGTTTGGAAAGAGGAAAGAGAAGGGGGAACTAAGATAATTATATTATAATCTCAAAAAATGAAATACATAATAATAAAAACCATCTTTAAAAAAATTGAAAGGGCACAGCAAGCAGCCACCACTTGAGGTCAAGATGTCAAACAACAAGGAACATTTTGGTGCACTTTAAGACACTTTTCAAAGGCATCCTGACAGGTTCCAAACTAGGTGCTAAGTCTCAGGAGTCGGAGCAGTGCTGGGTGCGTTGCTATATCCCTCTTATCGCAGCACTCAGGAGGCAGAAGCAAGAAGATCCCAAATTCAAGACAAGCCTGGGCTATCGAGTGAGATTCTGTCTAAACAAAACAAAATCCAGAAGGCATCAATTATGAAACAGAGACACATTCATTAATTCACTCGCTGATGCCGATTGAGAACTTGCTATATGCCATGCACCGTGTCAGATGCTAGGGATGTGGTAGGTAGCAGGGACCAGCCCTTACTCTCACTGAGTATACCTTGTGATGGGACCTGAGACAGCCAGCAGAGAAGAAACACAAACACAAACACAAACCTGCTTTCCCAGCAGCTCGTAATCTAAAGAGGGAGGAGTGGAAGCAGGTGGGCAGTGGGGACTCCAGCTTGATGAGTTCAGGAAGGCCTCACCGAGGACTTGAAATTAAAGTCAGTTACAACCCAGGAAGATTTGGGGAGATATGCAGTGTTTCAGACACTCTGTGTGTGTGGCAACAAAATAAAATGGAAAAAAAAAGAAAAAGGAAAAAGAAGAAGGAAGGAAAAGAGAAAGAGAGAAAAAAAAGAGGGGTGTCAGAGAAACAGAGAGTAGAAAAGTCACCAATCATGACTCCCAATCTGTCACTTGGGTTTTAACTTTGTTTATGGTGTCTACTGTCGTACAGACATTTCAAATTCTGATGCCATCAAATGGACCAGTCTTTTCATTAAGAGATTTTGCTTTCTGTGGTGTTGTTAAAGAGCTTTGTCCGCCATCAATAACATAGCTATACTTTTCAATATTTTCTTATTATAGCATTGTTTTGTCTTTTCCATCTTTGCTTTCAGTGTGTATGTCATTTCATTTTTAAATGGTGTGAAGAAAGGACCTAAATTTTTTCCCAAATGGGTAGCCAATTGCCTCAATACCATTTATTGAATAGACCATTCTTCCCTCCACTGATCTGAAAAGCCGCCTTCATTAAATAACAGATTACCACATACACATGGATGTGTTTCTGGGCTCTATTCATTTCCATTGTTCTCTACCTCTCCCTGTGCTAGGTCTGATGATTAGGCCAGTAATCCTGCCTCCGGCCAAATTGGCTCTTTCGGGGCCCTTGTCCATCCTGATTGGCCTGAATTTATGCCCTGCCCATTGTTACCTCCTCTGAATAGCGCTCTAGCGCACAGCTTTCCTTCCTGGAAATGTGTAAAATATTTTGATGTGTGGTACAGCGAGTCTCCCTTCCCATTGTTCTTGCCTTTCAAAGTTGTCTCAGCTAGTCTCGTGCGGTTTCTCTCACACGTGAATTTTCTAATCAATTTGTCAAGTTCTGTGAAAACTCCTACTGGGAATTTGACTGTGATTGAATTAAGTTTATGGATTAGCCCTGGAAAAACTGATACCTTTACTATATTGAGTTTTCCCATCCTGGAACATGCACAAATTGCCCTTTATTTAGAGCTCTTTAAGTGTTTCTCAGTGAAATTTTATAGCTCCTCTTTATATGTCTGGCACACATCTTCCTTGATTTTTTCCTTTAGATATCTTACATGTCTGCTTTGTTTGCGGAAGGGAGCCATTTAGCTACTTAATTTTCTCATTGTCTGTTGCTGCTTTCTATTGATGTGTTTCAAAGGAAACTTTGTTTGGTAATAGTTTTGAATTTATAGGAAAATTCTGAAGGTAATACAGAGCTCTCATGTTCTTCAAACTTCATTTTTATCATTACAAACAATTCACATTACTGTGTGGCCTTTGCTACAATGAGAGGACCAATATTATTATTAATTAACGGCCATCATCTTCTCTTACTTTTCATATTCTCTTACTTGTCTCCACTTCTGTCCTTTTATTTGGACTAGGATTCCTTCCAGGGCATCACATTGCATTTAGTTGTTATGTCTCCATACCCTTCTCTTAGTGGTGGCAGTTTCTCCGACTTGCACTGTTTGTGATGATGACCTTGATAGTTTGGAGGAGCGGTGCTCAGGTATTAAGTAGGGTGTGCCCCAATGGGGATTTGTCTGCTGTTTTTCTAATGATTGGGCTGCGGTTATGAGTTGTGGGGAGAAAGTCCACAGAGGTAAATGGCATCTCTGTCATGTCATATAAAGGGATCTCTGTCCTGTCATATGAAGGGAGTACGAGCAACAGGATTTGGTACTACTGATGATATTACTCTGGTAGCCTAGCAAAGGTAGCATTTGCCACATGTTTCCAATATAAAGTCATAGCCTACTCTTCTAAAGTGTATTCTTTGGGAAGATTATTATGTGCAGCCCACACTTAAAAGAGTGCAGAACAATATCCCACCACATTGTGGGAGGAGAATCTCCATATAGGCTTTGGAATTCTTGTGCATGGGAGCCTGTCTTTTCTCCATTTATGAACTGATAGAGTTATTTGTATCAGTATTAACTCCTGTATATTTCCTACACTATTGTTGTTTCCCAGATTAGAGAATCTAGGCATTTGGGAGCTTTCTGTGGTCCTGTGATCTTTCTCAACAATGGGTTTGTTCTTTTGTTTTGCTTTTGTGATTTAATTTTTAAATACTCGTTTATTTTATGACATAACAGACCATCCCAGTCCTACTTTGCTTATTTCCTAGTCCAGGTTTGAAACTAGCCATTTCGTCAAGGAGCTCTAGTTCCTTTTATTGGGGAATGAGGTTAGAAGCCAAAATCTGAGTATGAGGTGTGCACATTGCTGTTGGGGTGCCATTGCTTCTAGTTTACTCCTCTGATAAAAGAAAAAAGTATCTTTGTGCATAACAATCTGAATCTGAAAGGTCCCCCCACAGGCTTATGGTTCTAATGCTAGGTCCCCAGTCTGTAGTGTTAGTTTGAATGCGGTAGAGCCTCAGTGAGATGGGACATGGCTGGTGGAAGTAGGCTACTAGGGGAAGTCTTTTGAAAATTAGACCTATCTTGGCCTTTGTTTTAGCGCTCTGTTTCTTGGTCTGCCCCCATATGAAAAACCTCCACAGCACACTCCCAGCCCCATGGATTAAGCCGCTCTTGCTCCCATGACTTCCCCAGCATGATGGACTAAAATTTCTCTGGAGCCATGAATTAAAATGAGGTGTGTCAACAGTAATTCAAAAATGACTAATCCACTTCTCAGGCTCATCTATATACTCTTAACTCCAACAGTGGGATACCAGGTTCCCAGTACCCAACATGTGTTCACCTAATTTCAATTCCTATATGTATATATGTATAATGGTGTCAGAAGTGTTAATCTGTACCCATAGGGAAACAATTTAACAACCGCACTGTGATGTTTATGTGCTATTTCTTTACCCTATTCTTAACTGTGCTGAGTTCCAGGGTTACTTAAGTTAGGTTACATCCTTACCCTCTTCGTCCTTTCCTAAGATTGTTTCATACACTTGCAATGCATTAAATTTCTGTCACATGGCACATTCCGTTCTGGGACCCCTGCTCTCCTACGTGTTTTTAAATGTTTGTACACATTAAGTTCCCGCCTTATATAGAAGTTCTGTGTTTTTTTAATGTAGTGCAATGCATCCACAACTCTGGCATTCTACAGGATCATTTTCTCACCCTAAGACTCCTCCATGCTTTCCCTATTCATCTTTCCCTCCTCCTCTTGAGACTTTTTCTGCTGTGTTATCGTCGCTATAGCTTTGCTTTCTCAAGAATGTCATAAAATTGGAATTAGGCGGTATCAGCGAGTATCCTTGTTAGACTGACTCCTTTCACCTGGCAGGATGTGTCTAAGCTTTGCTCATATCTCCCTGTGACTTGATAGCACATTTCCTTTAGCACTGAAAAACTTTCCACTGTGCATGCTGTCTAATATTTTTTTTTTACATATAGAATACATACACTTGGTTTATATTGTATGGATATGGTGCAAATTCTTGTATCTACCTACTCACTTAGTAAGTCAATCTGTTGTTACTTTCCGGTTCAGAAAATTAAAACGAGGTGAATTAACTGAGCACCGTGGCACACACCTGTAACTGCAGACATCAGGAGACGGAGGCAGGAGAGTAGGTAGAGCATCAGGCTTTTCTGTCATACATTGTACTTCTGTCATACATTGTACTTCTGTCATACATTGTGCTACAGTTTAAAATTCACTATTAGCCCAATGTTAACATGGCTTTCTTTTATATCTTTTCCTAGAAATTTTACAGTTTTTGCCTTTTATCTTGGTTTATGATCCATTTCGAATTAGGTTTTGGGAAGCTGTGAGGTCTGTGTCCAGGTTTTAGGCATTTGGTTTGACCGGAGAGTTGTTGTTTCTTTTGACTGTAGGCATCCCATTCTTCTAGCACCAATTTTTAAGACACTAAATTGCACTTACTCCTTAGTTAATGATCAACGGACTACATTTACATGGCTGTCCTTTTGCTCTCCTTATTGTGTCTATTGGCTTCTGTATTTATTCGCATAACTACTAGATTGCCTTGGTTGCTATTGGCTTCATATTCAGCCATGTGAGCCCTTCAAGTTTGTTCTTCAGTAACATATT